>JAQIWH010000911.1:0-38256 GCA_034695005.1 Cryptops parisi | reverse complement strand
GATCACATGACTACATTGACCAATCCGAGAGCACTGCCGTGAACGGAGTAAAATACACGGCGCCGTGTACGTAGCCACTTCGTAAAGAAAACGCAATGCCATTGAATAACAACAACCATAAAAGTAATCCCTGTGGGTATGATTAGCCGAGTGTGGTCAGAGGTGAAATTCAGTTTTGATCACTGCAGGTCATTTTTTGATCACCCTGTAGAAGTTTATTCTTTATCTGGGGAATGAAGTGACCTAAGTGTCTGGTTGGTAATGGGCGGAAATTTGTGTGAAACTAAGGTTGAAAGATGATGGTTACCGACGAAAGAGTTAATTTCCCCAGCATGATCATACAAAAAAGCACTATATCCGTCCATCGGAAGCAGAGCCTGATGACAAAAATGACATCAACTTCCTATCGGTAAATGTTCTGCTCGTGACCAACCTCTTGATGGTTGATAGACAAAAAGAAAGAGGGCTTTTTGTCTGCGTGTCGAAAGAATGGTGTCGTTTTCCATGTTGCCAACCACACCAAAGAGATGATCCGGAACGGCTTTAGCTTTTGTTTATTTACCACATTTACCAATGATGGCCTCTTCCTTTTATTCCACCAACGACGAGGAAGTGCTAGACAAACCAACTAAAGAACCCTGTTGGTCAAACGCAATTAAGGGTCGAAGAATGAATGAAGCTGAAAGGGTCCAGGTCGTCGTTTGTTTCGGTAAAAGGTGGTGACTTTAGTCAACGACATGGGTGACCTTTTGCAAGACACACTGGTAATATGACGTTTTAAAGGAGTCACTTTGGATGTTCAATTCTTTAAAAGGCGTGGTAATGAGCTCTGATCTCGAGGTCCATTCAAAGCCGTTTTATTGGAGGTCGAATCCCCTTTTTCTTGTCTTCTTCACTGATCACTGAACTAATGCATAGACAGTTTGGGGAACAATGAAGGCCACTTTGTCCTTTCGGAAAGTCCGGAAGTTTAATCGCCTCAAACTGATTTTATGTTGAAAACGCTATATAATGAGATGGGACTTAGTTTGCGTTTCTTAGGGCTCGGCAATGACTGTACCGGTATATTAATATCATTGTTCATGAATTTTAGAGCGTCAATAAGAATTTTGTACGGAAATGATTGCAAAATAATTGTTTTTCACGTGTATACAGGGTGTTTCTAAAAGGTCTACTGTTCAAATGTTAACTACAGGAACAATGGAAAAAGTCTATATATACATGGATCCTTACTCATTTGCATATCTAAAGCAATTTTACAAGACACCAATACTTGTGACTTTACCTTGTGAAACAATTGTAAATTGAAAGGGAAAACAATTTCAGACACATGTTCATATGGAATAATTTTCTTTGTTTTGATGTGTAGCATCTGCTTTGTAAGTGTAAAACTTCACCTCCCTTTAGCTACAGTATACAGTAGGTTTAAATTAGGATCTCATAACACTTAACGACATCACTTTGAATTGATTCGTTTCATCATTAACCCATCAAAAAGGGGAAAAAAGAAGAAGAAATGACATTGTATGTAACGGAATTTTAGGTTTGGTTGGAATCCGTTCCAAAAAAATGTTCTTCTCTAATGCGATTTGGGAAAGCTCAAAAGTGTCCTCTTTTAAGTCCGCTCGATGCGAATCTTTTTATCTGCTTATCTGGGTTTCGTTCCCTTATTAGATCACTTCTCATCTTAAATTACGCTTCTTGTCGACATGTCGTTGTATCGTATAAAGAGGGCGGGGGGGGGGGGCGATAGAAAAAAAAATCTCATTTCGTGTGGACCTCTTGGTTTTGAAGGGAACATTTGTGCCATAAAACACTTGTCAGGAATGCTGACTCGGCGACGTGTCATTCTCTTTTGGCCAAAAAGCCTAAAGTTGCCGCTTCGTCCAAAGAGTTGTCATCGACCGAGTTTGTCATCTTGTGGAATTCCTTTTGAGAGAAATTTTTCTTCACTTTTTTTTTTATATATATATATAGATGTGTTATTTTTTTTTCTATGGTTTTCTGTTCGGACCAAAATGAAATAAAGAAAATAAAAACTGCAAAAAGTTTTCCGCGGTTAGTAATTTACGACCGACATTGTCATTTTCAGCTATGGCGACCCCGTTAAAAATAATCGCCGTTTCTTTATATAGTATGTACCTGATGATGCACCGCAAATAGACCATCTTGAGAAAAAGAAGAAAAATATATAAAAGAGATCCATGAATCTTATTTGTTGCCATCTTAGAAAAATATAGATCTTGAATTTTTTTTTATAGGATAGGTTTTTAGTTTTGTCCCATAGTTTTTCAGTAAAAAAAAAAAACATTGGGAAGAGGAGATGGTGAAAGTATTTTTCTCCCACCCACTTGTTTTCATCATTTTCCATTCCATTTGAGCTCAATAGAAGGTTATAGTGAAGAAAAGTTTTATTTACTTGAATTTTGTTGGAACTTCACATTTTTTCTTCACTTTGCAGTGGTGTTATTTTATTGCTTTTATGTTCAAATATAATGGATATCCTTTGGGCTGGAGGGGATGGGTAATTTTTTTCTTCAAATTGCATTGTACGTGCTTGACTCGCCGACAAGCAATTTACAGTTAGAAAACTAATGTTTCAAAGTGAAACTAACGATGGTTTCTTGATATTTGCTCAAATTTCTTTAAATATGGAATGTTTGTAAAACTAGAGCTTTGTTATATATTTTAAAAATGACCATTCCACTCTTTAGTTACTTTAAAACATCCATTACAACGTGGGTGTAAGCTTATTCAATGTAAATATAAAATAAAGAGGGTGTTTCATAACAAAATTTAATAATTCAAATACATGATCGTAAACATGTTTACGATATTTTGAAGTTGTGCAATAAATATTACCTCATGCTAAAATATTTGGTCTAAATTATATATACAATAAATATTCACAAAAATATCACGTCGTTGTCAACTACTTGACAAATTAATGCAGATGTCTAGTATTTATATATTAAAAAATAAATAACTAGAAAAATGGTAAAATAAAACGTTCTACATTAGTAACAAACACAGTTTATTTATTTATTTATTTATTTTTTAAGCTCACATCCCTTAGGGACAAATACATAAGTAAAAATATAATAGAAAATATTTTAAGGACACAATAAAACAAAACTTCTAAAAACAGTGAGTGAATGATGTGTAAACTATAATAATAAAACATGAGTATATAATTTTCTTTTAAAATGAACACATTCCCTTATACAATGAGAGCAATTCGTGTTTGTCACTGATGATAAATTATGTTTTTCAGAGTAGGGAATTGTGAATCTGAAATATGCACAAGATTAATTTGTAACTTGTTTAATTATACTGTATAAACAAGTACATTAAAAGTGCTTTTTAAACATACTCTTTATATAGTCTATTGTCATATACAGATATACTGTATGTACATACATAATGCAAAAAAATTTATTTTTGGTTTTTTATGTTTTGATTTATTCGAATTAAAACTATGCAATCTCTGAGTAATTTTTTATATTTAATTTATGCGTGTTTTAAGTAATTTTTTATTTCTGCAAGTTTATGTGAATTTCGATTTATGCGAAATTGAATTATGTGATCGTTGGGTGATTCGATATTTGATTTATGCGAGTTTTGAGTAATTTCATTTTTTATTTCTGCAATATTCGATTTATTTTTTTCATATTTGTGATTTTTTACATTAGATTTATGCGGGTTTTTATTCATGCGAAGGACTTGTGCGATTTTTGTTTTATGCGTTTTATTGTACATTGGACTATACACTATATTCTCATAAACGACTGTAGATGGATTCAATTCCCAGCTCACTCACAAATAAAACTAGTATAAAAAGTATAAAAAATGTTGGCATTAATTTGAGAATTTTTTAATAAAGGTAAAAATATTGTTATTCAGTGTTCATTGACATGATGCCAATTAAAGTAAAAAAAAAAAACAATTTTGTCTGCAAAGATCATTAACGTAAAAGAGGAATACGTACAAGTGTTAGGCTACTCAGTTTTATTCGTACTCTAATGTGACGGTCATCGATGGTAACGACATTTTAACTCTAATTAGACCAAAACAAAGATGGTAGAAGAAGGATACAGAAAGTTGAACAATATTCATTGCATAGTTATTAGGCGGTGTTGTTTGGGTTTCAAACATGTCGATTTAGTACGAAAAGAGAACGAAATTAATTTTTCGGAAGCCATCATTCAGCATTTCACTATACACTCATTTTTCATCTTGAGTCTCATGCAGTTGGCTTTTGTGTTTTCGTCAATCTGGTGGGTTTCTTCTCTGTTTGTATTGTCTGCGCTCGTTCTTGCCTTGACTAATGTTCGCTGAAGAATGGGTAGCTTTTGGTTGTAGACCAAACGACAAGACTTTCTCGAACGTCCTTCAACTGAGAAACCTTGTTTGAATCTGTAGGACAACTCGAGGGTTTTAATCTTTGTTGAAGTTTCTCCTTCAGCGTTTGCAATAGCCGCACAAAGAAGGAATTAACTTTGACGAAGGATTCCGTGTTCTTAGTACTACCATAGTCGCGCAGATTCCTTTTAGGTTGTCCGTCATTGTGTGTAAGTAATGTTCTTTACCTGGAAAATGGCTCGTACATACACCCATGTACACATTCATGTTAAGAGTGAAAAAAAAGGTAATGTAAAGAATCGTTATTTACATTTGGCCGAAGGATTTTCCGAAGAAATTTAAGGCTGAAATTGATTGTTCAAGAAAGAGACGTGTTTATCGACAGTGTTGAAGAAAGAACATTTTTTTCTCTTGGGGTGTTTTTATTTTTACCTTACCATATGTTATTTTTAGCTTAATGTAAATTTTATTTTTATTTTTTATGAGATGGTTTATTTTTTCAAAGAAAAATCTTATAAGTTCATTAGAAGAGAGTATTTTATAATATCACTTTCTCTTATCAACATATTAAAATAAGACATTGGAAATATTTTTGTTCTCCTCAAGACTTGATTATGGAAAATCTGAATAATGAAATGGTTCAAGGAATTCCCGATTTATGTGCATTTTGTTACATACTATTTATAAGCAAGAGAAATCTTTCAAGATGCCCGTTATGTGCATGAAATTTTTGTTATTATGCGATTCTGTCGCATAATAACAAAAATTTCAGTGGTCTTGAAGTACAGCTTACAGTGTAGTACAAGGTAGTAACTACACAAAAATATGAATTAACTAATATGTATTTTTTGTAATGTGACAGTGACATTACACAGTACACAGTACATATACATTACACAGTAAATTTACTGCTACACGGCAAGTTTACTGCTATGATAACCTTTAAGTTATATCGCATATAAAAAACTTCACATAAATCGAAAATTCCGTGTATTAACCAAGTGCACAAATATTGACATGAAGAATCACTGAAAAATAGACAAAAATTTGGAGAAACACCATTGTTATTGAATTTTACACAGGTTATTCCAAATTGTTATTAAATTCAAAAAAGTGAAATAATGAGGATTTTTTTCATATAAACAATTGTTTGTTTCTTTAACATTCTTTGCCAAACATAAACTTAGCATTGCGAAGTTCCACCTCTAAAAGAACCTCATGGACTTCGTATTATTTGAGAGTGGAAAATAGTGAAGTGCAGAACCAACAACAAATTGCTTAGGAAAAATCTTTCGTGATTATCGACTTCTTAGGACAAAGCTTTTGCTCTTTATTTTTTCTCATTTCTATTCTTTGTCTTTGGCGAAGGCGTGTGTGTGGGAATTAACGAAATCGAAGTGTGAATACCTGCTGTGCAAACGAAGAGAATGCAAAAGAGAGAGAAAGAGAGAGACGAGAAAACACATTGCCCAAAATAAATAGGGGCAAAGTTGCGAGTAGGATTTTTGGCACAGCTCCCAGACAAATTCGAAACTAGAACTAGTAGTAAAGAAGAAAAAAAAATTGATGAATAATAGCGAACGTCGGCATTAAGGAGATGGTTTGGAGAAAGAAGGGGAAAGAATAAGGGGGTGGGGGTATGTGTGTGTTTGTCTGCCCTTGTGTGTGTGTGTGTGTGTAGAAGCAATGGAAGAAAAAAAAACACAACTTGCATCATCAGGTTGGAGGTGTTATCGAAGGCACTCTAATTGGTAGCAACGGCAGCAGCACCTCGTTAGACAAGCATTTGGCAAATTCGAGAGTGCACAGCAGTATAGTAAGTAGTTGTCGGTTGGTGTGCAACTTCGAAAGGCAAAAGAAGTTCTTTGGAGTTTTGTGTTAAGTTAAGAAGAAAAGAAAATGGTGATTACGTGTAGAAATTGGGAAAAAGGAAACGAGCAGTGGTTGAAAAGCCACTCTGCAATTAAATTTTTCGTCTTTTAAACGATTTGCAGTTTAGGTTTAATTTTGGCATGGAATCATCGGAACACCCTACGGAACATGACGTTGTGGGCATAGAAGTTAGACATTTCGAATTTGAACTTTTGGGATGTGTGTGAAAAGCATTGTGTAAACACATATTCGGATGAGTGTGTCGATGTTGTTTATTTAGTGTATAGTATTTTGTTTAGTTAGCTCGTCGATGATGAGCACGGTGTGGTTACCGTCATTGAATAACTGGTTTTGAATTGCGTTTCGTTCATTAAGGTTCGATTGGACGATGAATTGATTAGACGTTTGCTGTTTCCATTTATATCGATGACGTTATTTCACCACAATATAGATTTTCGAAACTAAACGCCATCGTTTAAAACTTGAGCAGTGATAGTTTTAGAAGTCACTTTTAATGAAATGAGTCTCATGTTTTGTGTAGAAAAGACGTTAATCGTATTTTGTATATTAACACGTTATCTATCTATATTTACAAATACAGGTCCCTTAATTTCAATACAGCAAAGCGTCGATTATCCGAACTAATTGGGGGCCATGGGTGTTCATAAAACCGATTTGTTCGCATAATCGGACATGAATAGTTTTTGCGCATATATGAAAATATAAAATCGTTTTCCATGTTCACGAATTCAGTACAGTGTATGTATATATTTTAATACATATTAATACATATTAATACATATTACATATGTAATCTACAAAAAACTTTAAAAGATATTGTTTTCTTGGTCTTTCAGTTATTGTTTTTCATGGATAATAACACTCGCTTCCGCTTTAGCATTTTATTTAATCGTCGGAAAGTAAAATAAATATCAAAACATCATGCACTCGAATGTACAGTATCGACGTTGTACTGTATTTAATTTTGTTATTGTAATGAGAAAAATCCTACCAGATACTAGTTATATTCCGCAAAAAAATTCGCTATTATGCGATTTTTGTGTAATGATCAAGTGACTGGCCACTCCTGCTATTGGTATCTTCACAATATGTATGAGTATGACGCAAATTTTGGTTAACAAGTTGAGATCCGATGTAATTTTTCCAGCTTGGGTGAATAACTGAATATCGATAAGATTTTCGATTTATACGAGGTCTTCGCAGAACGTAACACCCGCATAAATCGAAGAATACTACTACATTCATTACACCCCTACTAATCTATCGAAAACTAAGATAAGATTTAGAGATGTCCAATAGGACCAATTTTCTTTTTTACTGTTTTCAATTTGTCGACTCCCCATTTATTTTTTTTCTTTACTACTTATCCGAAATTTCATTCCGCGCGAATCGACGTTTATCCGTTCGTTTATTAATTCCAATTTTTGAAATTATTTCCATTTTATTGTAGACGACATTTCTCCCTTTACGTTCGTAAGGGGAAAAAAACTATTGTTTTTGTTTTCTTTCGTATTTCACCACTTTCCACTTTTTTGCCAACGGCAACATTTCTAGCAATTCAACCAATTGAGTTCGAAATGAAAGGGAAATTCCATAGGTCGAGCAATCAAAAGGGAAACGAGGTGCTTGTTGGGTGGCTCGGGTGAGTTATCACATACCCCAGATCGAGGATTTGCACCAGTGGACTGATTGCGGGGGCGGAACAGAACCTTTTTGCTACTCTCGCACATACACACAAGAAATAGAAATAGGAAAAAAAGAAGAGTGAAAAAGGGGTCTTGGTAGGAGTACTAGGTACCAACGACGATGACGACAACGCTCTTTTCTACAGTGTGATCTTATCACCAGTTTTCTTCGTCTTCTTCTTCGTCTGTGTTGGCCAACGTAATTGGCGGACCTCCGGCGATGGTGCATTTTTCCTTTTTCTTCTTCTTCTTCTTTCATCCTCGTTTCCTTTTTCTTTCTTCTGTAGTTTTAGGTTTCCCGGATCAATAATTTTAGAGATTTTCTAGTTGTTTTTTTTTTATTCTAGTTTGTGAAATTGCACAACGTCTTGCTGTACTGATGTGGGTTTTTTGCTGCTTCTTCTTCTCTTTTGCATGTTTCATTATTTTGTGAAAAAAAAAGAAGAAAATTCTATGTCGTTCTGTTTGGAAAAGCTTACGAGGTGTGGTGGCAATTAAGTTCCTTGAATGTACCCCCATAATAACTGCGTTTAATTACTTATTCACCAATAGTTCTTATCACTTTCGAAATCGTCCATTCACACAACCCTTTTATGTCATTATTTTTTTTTTCTTTATCACCATAAACCTCTGCTAACAACCGCAGTTTTCCCTAATACTTTTGCCTAACTTTGCTCAACAGACAACAACTTGCTGTTATTTTTTAATGCTTTTGCAACCAAAAAACTTATCACCCATTTTTCGGTCGTGACAACGACACACGCTTGTTTGAGCACTTCGTTACTACTGTCGTTTTTACCTAACACACAAGATGCAAAAGATGTCATTAGTTGGTTATTGCTCACTCGCTATCAGCGAGACATCTGTGCGGAATTTCCGAGAACTTAATTGCCACACCTCGTAAATAACACTTTACAATTCGTTTTCTAATTTGCATTTGAATCGTGGAAAATTCAACATGGTTGCAGAACTTGAAGATTGCGAGATTATTCTTACAACTTTACAGGTTTTGCTTTGTCCATTTTTGTGCCATTGGCAATTGCCTTGACTTTCGTTGTTCTTGAAGATTTTTTTAATGTGAATATTAGAAGTGGTAGCATCACTTTATGTATAAGTAGAATAGGAAATATTTAAATTATCAGGTATCGTTTTTTTTAATGGGAATCATTTATGGGTACATTGTATAAAATTATTAATTTCGGTGGTGTGTTTGATTCCCGAAAGAATATTATAGTAAACTACTTTAATTTTACATTGACAAATCAAACTCCAACAACATGACACGAAACTCACTGATTGTGGTTAAATTTAATACAAAGAAAATAAGTTATACTAAATAAAAAGTATAGTCGAACTTTGTACAACATATTTAATTGGTGCAGGCATTACCATTGTTATGGAAAATTTCGTAGTATGAAAGTGTTTTATCCTATCTATAAAGTGCCTAATCCGTGAAAAATTTCCAGACGTTTCCTTCTTGACACAATTTTTATAGTAAAATATTACGTTTCTTGATTAGTTCACATTACAGGACGTAAATATTCCATATGATTTACGGAATTCTCTCACTTGTACAGTCAGAAATACTTATTAATTTAAAAAATAAATAAATTAAAAAATAAACTTATGCAGTTATACATTCACAAATACACACTAGAGTCGCATGTTTTCTTATCATTTCGGTTTTCATTGAAAGAGTGACGAATTTTTTTCCACACTTACCTTGAGAATTGTGTTATAGTTAGTTCACTAATTTTCAGTAAAATTAAATGGAAACCCTATTGTGTGAGAAAATAATTGTGCACAGAGATACAATCACTACCAACGTTGTTGTCAAGTGATAGCTGACCAACTTCTTAATTGCATCACTGAATGGTGTTCGTTGTGTGTCGGAGTTTTTGCTTGTTGTACGAAGAGCGATTTTACTCTTGAAACCGCTCGTTATGTGAAATCTCGCTTTACGAGTAGTTATGAGAAGTTTGTATCTAGATAGGATAGTCCTCAGTTAATTTAAATTCAGTATATGAGACTTTGCTATGTTAGGAAAAAAAATGTTCTCACATTCTCGTTATACGAGAATGTATAACACACATTCTCGTTATTTTTGTACAAGAGAAAAACGTTCACTATTGTGCGATTCTATGGGTTCGTTCACTATTATGCGATTCTAAAATGCAGAGCCTGGCAGGTCTAGTTATCAGGCTCAGCGAGTAAATCGGGCATTTTAGGATTGATGTTACTGACATCAATGATGAAAAATTAGTGGCTATCTCAAATCTGCTTCTTCGATTAAGAAAATTGAACGAAATATGTGGGAATAGAATGTGAAAAACAAGTGTTCTTTTTCTTGTCACGAAGAGGATTGGCTTGGTCTCCGCATGAAAATTTGAGCCCAGTATAAAAATGTATTTTTAAATGTAATTTGTATGGAAATTTTAATAAAAGCAATTTTAGATTAGCACGTGATTTTCGCAGAAATGTAGCACTTGCATACATCGAGAACTACCTGCATGACACAAAAATATATTTGACATTTATCGTTTGCTATGAAAATGATAATTTTCAAATAAGTACACTATGCTCACTTTGCTTAGTTACTTATCGAAAACTAACTGCATAACAAAAATCAAAGGTACCAGTATTCAAAATCAATTGAAGTTCTTTGGGCAATATAATGATAAGCCACGTTTCTGATATTGTTCAGGAGAACCGGTTTTCTAATGAGAAACTCCGTACAATACCATACTAGCAAAGCAACAAGGTGATTCTCTATATTACGCTATTAATTTCTGGAAAATCCAGGAAGTGTTAAAGTAAGAACCTAGTATTGAGGACACTTTGATGTAAAAATGGCATTTTTTGGGAAAAGTGTGGCTTGTCATTATATTGCCCGCAGCTCTTCATTTTTTTAATTCTATGGGAATGATACCTTTTAGATATGCCCACTCAGCTTAGTGAGTTTTTAATAACGTGTCCCCAAGACAGGACAGTAGTAGTAGTTGTTTAGTCGGTTGTAAAGATGAAACTCACTGCTCCGCGTCTTCGTAGAATAATTTCATCATATCGCAGGGCAAGCTTGTCGCTTTAATAGTTGATGAGTACAGCTCTATGGGGGTTCGAGGAGAAGAGTGAAAATGACGACGACGATGACGTGATTTTTTTTTTCCTCCCTTATTTCATTTCTACCACCCTTTTTAGTCGACATCAGTTTTTCCACTCCCCTCCCCCATCTTTAACATCCTGTCTCGTGTGCCCCGCGTGACGTTTCTAGTCATCTTTTCGGGGTTATGGGCACTTTTATTTTGATTTCTGTCTACCTCTAATGGACGGTACGCCGTCGGAGGTCGCGCCAATTTGTCCAATCAGAGGCTCTGGGAGTTTGTGCTGCGTCATCGCCACAATCGTTTTTCTCTGGTCCCAAGCAGCTGCGTCGCCGTTTTCGCCCACCACTAGTCTATGTGCCCCCTTCTGGTCGTACCACAGGGGTCTCGGGGGTCCCACCTGATGGCTTGGCTCGTTTCACCATTGCCAACAACGACCAAGTAATCGCTTTCGCTTGTTCGAACTCATTGCCGGGTGTTGTTATTCATGACTGACAGCTCAGCCATCGGTTGGAATCCAATCGATTTGCACAAAGTGGTTCAAAACCCGGGCAGGGACTAATCGACAAACAGAATGTCCCTATCTCTTTTTTTAAAAAATATTTTGGAATTGGAATAGTTCATTCAGTATTGGTGTGATGCAAGAAAGGGGACAGTTTGAAAATGGTTCTTGTTTTTATCTGGTTGTCTATGTGTATCAGATGAACACTTCTTAGTAACGATAGATACATGTAAATAAAGAGTTGCGACACTTCAACGGAAGAAATTTGTTGGCATCAAATTTGGCATCTACTTGAATAGATGTTTAGAAGTTCTGTTACAAAATGATTTGGACCAGTATATAAAGTTCAATTTTTTCGGTATATAAAGTTAAAATTTTTCGGTATATATGGTTCAAGACTATTGATGCATGAGTAGTTAACAAACAGCGTGTCTTCATTGTTTTAAAACATCTTTAAAAAACAGTGAGATTCCTGAGAAGATCTTTATACGTTCCGATACATGAAAACCAATAACCTAATCCAAGAATTATTATTATCATCATATTTTGTTACATGTTTCAGTACAGATTTGTTGTTATCAACTTGGAAATCTTCGGCTTTGATGTAAGAAAAGGACTCAAAAACGATTCAGATGCTGGAATTTATTTTGTATCTATATTTTGAATTGTATGCAGAAGTGCTCATGTATAGCAAAGAGTAGTTTTACATAAGAAATTCAGCTCTCGGCATCAGAAACTTCTTGAAATCTTGAGATGTTAGCAAACAGAATATGTTTTCTTCTCGGAAAGTGAAATCATGTGTTGTTTTTGGAGGATAAGCAGTAAGATGAACCTACCAAATAATCCAAGAATGGATTGTACTTGTTTCTGTATCGTGATGAGAGTACTACTGTTATTAGCTTGTGGTGACTGGGTTTTGCCCTCCACTAGCTAAGGGTCTAGAAGAGGTCGATTTTTTTTTTAAATGAAAGCTTCCGAAGAAATCAAGAAATGGTAACTCAAGATATTTCCCAAACAGTAGCTAAGGACATTGTAATATATTGTAATCCATTGGGGAGCCATGTTCTAAACAGTAGCTAGAGATATTTCAATAATTTCTTGATATTTCAATAACAATATATCAAGCATAAAACATTAAGACTTGATGTTTGATGTTTAAAGTTTAGTAGTGGTTTAATGCTGTAAACAAGGTCAAAATCTGATTTGTAAAAACAGAAGTGAAAGTTTGTCATACAAGATTCGCAGATTTCCAATTTTTAGGGTCAACTAATTTGTACAATAAAACCGTATTTAACACTCTAGGGCATCTAGGCTTATTATACAATAGCTTATTATTATATTATGGACGACTGACGCGTTTCGATGTTTGTTTGTTTCAAGTAGTGTGCCCATTAGTGAAACGCTAGGGTGCAAACCACATATAGAACCGTATTTACTAAGGCATTATTATCAAAAGCAACTGTAATATTACTCTTAAGTACCTTGACCAAATACTGCTTAATGAATACTGCATAGAAAAAGTGACTTAACGCATCATTTAAATACTACTCCTATGGCGCTGCATCATGGTCACCCCTGTATAATAAGCTGCTGTAAACCCTGTCGACGAGTAGTCCTCTCCTCGGCATATTAAAAGGAGTCATGCACTCATTGCTACGATCGTTAATTATTCTCTTGGAAGTTTTAATGGTTTTCAGCGCTTGTCACCTCTGGATCTTGAGGAGTGAAACATTGTAAAAGCTGCACTGTAAAAATAACAACTTATGAAAAATATATATCTTTTACCATGAAAACATATTACCCTCCCACATCTCGTTTACAGTCGCACACACGTCTTCATTTGAATTGCATCCTTCATCGCGGTTGAGAGAAACCAAACAAGGTCTTTTGTAACCAATTAAAAAACCAGAAATGATTTATAGCGAGTGAGGAGCTGTTTTAGCGGGACTTTTAGTACGACTTCTTAAGGGCTTTTTAGTAATAGTAGTGTTAGAAGGGAAAAAGGAGGGGGGCATTCACTCCCTCTTATGATGGAGCTGGTATTTAATGCGGTACTAGATAAATGAAAATGAACTTAAAACTTATGGTAATGGTGACCTGTTTGGTGGCAACGGCAACTCGCGTTCTGCAGTCGAGCGTAAAATAGCGGTCCACTCGGTCACCTCTGGCTGAAGAATGCCATATTTCTCTCGTTTATGAGAAGACCGTGAGAATTCTTTTCCATTAACTGAAGAGGCCAAACTACTAATACTACTACTAGTGCTAGACGCCATGTAGGATGAAGAAGAAGAAGAAAAAATGTTAAAGCCAAGAAAAGTGCAACTCTTTTTTTTCAGCTTCTTCCTCCGCCTACCCCCATTCGACGAGCTAAAGGAGCGGCAACAGGGCGGACTATTAAAGGATTACTGCCGCATTTGGTTATTCTGCGGGCAGAGAAGAAAACTGCAAATTGCCAGATTATACACCACCGATTGTACGACGACGACGGTTGTTGTAGCGGACGACAAGAGAGAGTGAAATTTGCAAGCAAAGAGAAAAGGGACGCAGTAATACTGCTGCTCGCAACTACTATGTAGGGACGAAGTACCACCGCTAGCAGAACTACTGCTCCTGTTGTTGTCAGACACACAACTGGGAAATGGATGCGAATTTTCAAAATGGAAACGAGGTCGTCTTCCGGCTTCCGTTTGGCGAAGGGGGTTACAGAATCGTTAATGGAATAACACAAGCCACGGCACTAAAAACAAGAACGCTTTTCCTCTTATCAACAGAGACAATGCCGCTAAATACCCCTTTAGACGCTAGGCAGGACTTATTTTGTGCCATCATGGCTGACGACCCATCATGGCTGACGACCGAAACTCTTCAGGCAAGAAGATGGAGGAGTTGTTGTTGGATTTAATGGACGAGCATCCAGGAAGTTGTTTTCCCCCGGCCCTCTTAATCCGTTGAAAAGTATGAAAAGGCCGTTAAAAGTATCATCCTCGTGACGTTGCCCGTAAGGCACAGTCATTTTTGTCAAATTAAAATTTTCTTTTGGAGCTTTAAGGAAGTTCCGACAGCATTTATATTGTGTTAGGCTATTGTTAGTTATATTTCCATTACAGTTGGATAAACTTCTGCGAGAAAAAAAAATATATATATCCTCCATCAGCATGGGGTCTTGAGTTATAGGCAGTGACCACTCGAATGATGCCGAATCATAAATTCCGCCATATTCGTTTTTTCTTTCCTTCTTTGAAACCGCTTTTACCATCGAAGCAGTCAGGATGAAGGATAGAACAAATAACGTTTTCTGGCTAAAAATGGCCATAGCGCACTCGCAGTGCCAGTGATGAATGCAGTTAATAACGCTCGAGTTTCCCAGTGGTATTATGTATAGGTTCTTCTGACGTTCTTTTGCTGGAAATCATTTTGCTCGTTTAACGGGTTGCAGCCGGGTTCTTTTAGGATCTGAGATCCTCAGTTATTGAAGTGTGCTCGGAATTCAAGGTGAAGTACTTACCGAACCATTTTTTGTAGTCATTCGTGATTGGTTAAAAGAAATACAACAGTTGGTTTTAAAATCCCCATACACTAAATACTCGATTCAAACCACGATTTACCGAATTTCTGGAATGAAGAACCGAAAATGTGTCATTCACAAATTTGATAATATTTTCTTATAAAATCATCCAAGTACAAATCATTGTGAAGCGACGTGAGGTATGGGCTTTTTATTAGGAGTTTAATATACATAAAATAATACATAACACAAATCTAAATATATAAGATAGTGCCATAGTACCAATGACCTTTATAATGCATAATAATAATATAAACATATGAAACATCGTTACTGTAAAATATTTTGAAATTTTATTTTAACTGAAACTATCTCAGTACTGTATTTCAGTACTAAGTTTTTAAATGTTAAAATTTATTTTTATTTTATTTTTATCATGAACAATTGATCCAAATTGGTAACTACGGAATATACAGTAAGTTGTCTTGTCTTCGATAATATTTTGATTTTAAAATTCGCGGCGTGTCTACTGCGCATTCCCGTGGCGCACCTTATAAAACAGCCAATCAGAGCCGCCGGCCAGTCTTGAGACGGTGTAATACCTCATTACGTGAGCAGCAACATTACGTGAGTTGAGAGTATAAAATTGAATCCAAACAAACACTTAACATATTTCAGCAAAGAATACATTTTACTTGTTTCAATTTCAATAATTTCCAGGTTGTAAAAGAGGTTATCAAAAAACGTAGTTTTGTAATTACTCGTTATGGTTTACCGTATACACACAGCAATTTCATCATTCGTATTTGAAATGTATTGGTTTTTCTTGTTTTTGTTTTTTTTGCAGTTAAGGCTGATTCCGACTCATGTTGAACTCAGTGCCGCTTCAATACAATGGCGCTTCAGTCGGCAATGTATTGCTTATGACATATTTTCCTGTACTGTATGTTTTTACTTTTAATGGTGGAAAATATTTATCGTGTGTCATAATATTTCATGATTGGATAAAGCATAAAATTATCTATTGAGATATGGTGAAAAAAAACCGATTAATTACTAAAATGAAGCATATTAGTGACCCTTAATATTCCATTGTTATTACGTTCCCTTAAACTACCTAAAATCGGTTATTACGAACATCAGTAATGTGGTATTGGTATTTTATAACTTGGCACATAATCTATTGATTAGCAGTAGCTTTTGAAATTAGTTAATTTGGTAAAATTGCTTATTCTAGATCAGGGTTTCTCCAAGTTAGGTATGTGAATGAGTTATTTGTGAATGCGTTTTTGTTTATTTGATTCATTAAAAATTTGATTTAACACAGTTGTATAAAAGTTGTTTTTAAATTCCTATATTAAAAATATAATCGATTCGTAATTTTAGAATATAGAGTAAGAGAAAGGAGGATTATAGTATTTGCTTTAGTTCTAAATGTATTTTTTTAACTAGGTTGTTCCAGTATTATAGATTAATGAACCTTTAAACATAAAAAAGAAATGCGTGACATTGGGTGGAAGAACTCTGTTAAGGCTAACCTTGGAAGTCATTTGGCTAAACGTTGCAAGTCGAACCTCTCGTTTTCTGCTAAAACCTATCTCGTAATCTTGAAAAGTTAATAGAATGGCGATAAGATCTTGTCGGCGATCCACTCGCGCCAAACTGAAAAAGAAAGCGAATAAACTCGTGCATTTTTCTCTCCTCCTAAAAGAGAATCGTTAAAAGAGAAAATGATATACACCAAACACGTCGTTTTTAAATATCGCAATGTGCCAGAGATTTGTGGGCTTAAAGGTCTATATTGGTTTGCCAATCCCTCAAGCAAAAAGAAGAGGAAAATCTTGAGACATTGCTCTTTTTTTTTTGTTACTCTCCCCCCCTCTCCCTCGAGATGATTATTTTTTTTTCACCTTACACTTTTTTCCTCCTCTTATTTTTTGTTCTCCCGGGGGCTTTCCTTACCGGTATTTATTACCTTCTGCATAAACCGTGAATCATCGGTTAGAAAGTAGAAACGAGCGGTCCTGTCCGTTAGGAGTGTCATCAGCCCTCAGGCTGATATTAATATCCACCCGGCATGCAATTTTGCCGCTATTGAAATAGAAAAGAACCGTATCGTATCGTCTCTTTACACTCATATACATACCTGTATATATATTTTTTCTTCATCATCTTCATCACCATCTCCTCCCTATGTTCGTCCGTGTCCTTGAACCTGGCGCCTCAAGTCAGCTGACCCGGTCGCTGGGCAACGGAACTACTCAAACACAGCCTTTCAAAAATTGTTTTTGCAACACCGCAGAGCCAGATGAAATAAGAGGATAATAAATAAAAGGATAATAAATAATATAGAATAATATATAACGGAATAATGTTTGTTCACATCCATATTTTCGTTCGTTCTTTATTTTTGCTTTAAGGTTGAATTTATTGATTTTTTCACAAGTAGGTCAAAATTCGCGCACCAATGTTTTACATTATAAACAATGAATAATATAATGTTTATACTGTATTATTTTCTTTGAATTCTTAAACAAGTACATTAAAAATTCTTTTCAAGTATACTCTTCATATAGGCTACTGCTACTGTGTATACAGATATACTGTATGTACCTACAACCTACATAATGCAAAGAATCCATTTTTGATTTCTATATGTTTCGATTTATGCGAATAAACATTAATGCATTTCTTAATTAATTTCACATTTGGTTTATGCAAATTTTTGCGTAATTTTATTTTTTATTTCTGCAATTTATTTAATTTCTACATTTTTTGATGAAATCGTGAATTGTTTCTGAATTTATATATGCGACTTTTTTACATTAGACATGCGTTTTTTTGGTTTATGCGAAGGACTTATGCGTGTTCAAGGAAATTGAACTGAACTATACAATATGCGACTGTAGATGACAGGTCACTCACAAACTCACTCACTCACGAGTGAAGCTAATATAAAGAGTATAAAAATATCGTTTTTTACTCTAGTAATACGAAAGTTAAGTTCATGGCTGTAGTTGTAAATATTTTTCATATAGGCGACAGTTGATTCTCGTTTTATCAACTGAAAACTGTTTGTATAACGAGTTATTCGTAAATCGGGAGCAAATTTTCCATTACTTCACATCTGGAAAATTTTCTATATTTTTTATTGGTGTCTTTTACACACGTTTTCGACATTCTACAATGTAGATTGTAGAACATTGTATAACGTGGTTGCATGGTGTAGATTTCACGCCATGCAACCACGTTTTAACATTACGTTAAGCGATTTAAAAATTTTGGCTTTTGGAACGTTGTTCTTAAGCGCAAACAGAAGAGACGTACGTTACACAAAAATTGGTCTAAAAACTAGTGTTGTCGTAAACATAGATGTTCGTAACTTCGGAGTTAGTAAAACGACAGTTGATTGTAATTAGAATGATATCAAAACAAAATTCATAGAAAAGTTCAGTGAAATCGATATATACAGTGATTCTAGATGACTTGGTTAAGACGTGTTAAAGTTATAAAAGTTGTAAAATTTTAAACATTGCATTTCCTATAACGTTTGTTAAGTCTGCTTTAACAAGGGTTTTAATGCCACATAAAAGTAAAAATTGTATAAAGCTTAACAAGCTTAAAATGGAAAATCGTGAAACACGTAACAAAAGAATATGCGAATAACGAAGGAATTTTAGGAGATTAATATGTAGTATATATAAAAAAAAAGAGTATAATACTGATTTCAAAAGTGAATCTTTAATCTTTCTTATTTTTCATTTATTTTATTTTTTTATTCATTTAACTAGAAGGTTTTACGAACAGAAATTTCTATATAATAAAAAGAAATCTTTGCACACTTTTTTTTTTCCATACTCACGATGTTGGCGGAATTTTAATACTGCTTAAAAGTTCCAATGATCCAGAATTACGTTGAACTACATAGTAGAACATCTTAAATTAATAGCACCAATAATCTATGAGATTTTACAATTCCTACAACGATGTAAACAAGAATTATCAAGTTCTTTTAAGTCGGCTTGGTTGGTGGGGAGAGGGGTGTTTTATTTTTCAATTTGTTTTTTGTGCAACTTTTAATTAAATGTGCTGTTGTCATAAGACTTTGTTTGTTCTAAAGTTGAAAACCATTTCGAGATTAGTTTATACAGAAAAAAAAAGGTATAGTATGGATCCGTTCTTTTACTTTTTTAACTTTTCAAAACAAGGCTCTTCAATCTTTTTCATGCGTGGGCGGCATGTTTATATTCCTTTGTGTTTGTTGGCGTCGACCTTGGCCTTACTCGCTTTTCTTCTTCTTCTTCGCGCCTGTCTGCAATACTACAACGTATACTACTACTTCTTCTTTTTGCGTAGTGGTGGAGAAATTGGTTCAGTACTGCCAGACTTCTTAAATATAGGTTAGTGCTACACGACGAAACGTCCAAACCAGATGATAATAATGATAAAAACCTTAATCTTCTTTCACGGATAATTCTTCAAACTGTTTTCTATACAGCATGCTTTTTTCTCATGTGGGGTGGGACAATGTCATTGACCAGCGGTTTTCTTGAGCGGTGCATTATGGCCTTTTCATTTCTTTCTAAACAACAACAACAAAAAATGGGTTTGATTTAATCCCCCCTTTTTTCTTTCATTTTGTTGAAAAAGTGTGTGGAAAGTTTCTAATGTCGCCAAAAAGCGCACCGATGATGGCATTAGAGCGAAAACAATCTTCTCCAAACTGTCAACGTTAAGGTCCGTGCGCGAAAATAAATTGTTGAAAACGTTTGTGCAACCTCGACCACTTTTCAGGGTGTGCAATCGTGTTGGGCGAATCATAAACTTGTTGGCCAATTGAATCGAACGTCGCTTTTCGCTTGTGAATGATGGATCGACGGCTTAACGATTGCATTCTGGTTGGGAAAAGAAAATTGATGCTGGAGAAACGGGAATGCCAATGTCACGCTGAGTAGGAGTGTGTATGTTGGAAGTCAGACTGTCGACTATAGAATTCTTTCTGTGATCCTTTGGATGGGAAAACGTCCAGAAGGTTTCCTTTTACTTAAGAGTTTCTTTCCTTTCCAATTTTTTTTTCCTGCTTTCGTGGTCTTTTTTGTTTTTTTCTTGTGGTTGGTCGATCCATTATTGAAAATGATCTCATCGATCAAAACTAGTTTACGGTCACATTTTTACAGTTCACTGGTAATTTCACAAGTTCATAGACATTTTTGTCTTTTTTTTATTAAGAAGTGAAAGTAAATAGCAATACTGCTATAACATTACAAAACTTAACGAAAACTACTGTATATACTACAAAATTCTCGCTTTAAATAGTTTTGCTCAAATGTTTCCATTTAAAAATGTTCCAACTTGCCATTTCCACGCATAAAATACTCCACTGTTTTCACTGATTACACTTATATTTTTGTTTAAAGTATTTTCTATACGTTTTTCCGCTTAAAATATTGTCTGTTTAAGAAGTAAAATATTTTTTGATTTTTCTCATAATAATGAAAAATTCAAATCCAACCCTTGTAAAATCTTTTTTTCGCATAAGAAGTATACATTGTTTGGTTTTGATTATAAGGACGATGAATTTAAAGTCATCCTTTTAAACGGGTTTTTTGGCCCATCTGAATGATATTGCCCTGTTTCTTGAAATAGCAGCCTTTTAAGCGAGTACTACTAAAGGCCTAGCTGTTTTCATTGTTTTACCAATTGTATACTGTTGACAATGTAATTGAAGGGCCTGGTGTAAAAAGGGTGTTAAGTAACATTTTTACAATTTCGAGAAAAACGCGTTTAAAGATCTGAACTTATCTTGCTGTCTATGGGCCACTTCACACTTGTTGCACTAATATCTTTGCGTACATTGTTGTTTTGCTCAAATGTATGCGTCAGGAAGATAGATTTGCTCCTAACGCATTCGAAAATGCTTGTACTGTAAGTCATTTTTGACAAAAAATGCTATTTAACAGTTAACACTCTTTACACTAGGCCCTTTATTTAGTACAGTTTATATTTAATAAGCATAGAAAAACTTAAATATAAAATAATAATAAATTGAAAGGTTAATAATTCTCACTACCACCAGCACAGAAGAAAAATAAAGACATTTTTTGTTTCATCCTGGGATCGAACCAGAGACCTCTCGTTAACGATCGACATGTCAAGTTTGTGAATTTTCGAATTTTAACTCACGTATAACTAATGTTACAAATTATTTTTAAAAAAAAACCATACGGTAATTTACTGTCACTTTTATGGTGTTCTAATTTATTTTTTAACCATTGTTAATCGCAACAATAGGTTTAACCATTAACCGCTAACATTTAATCATTTAGCATTTATTTTGTTTACTGAATGTTCCACTTTTACGAGTGAGTTGGTTTTTCCAGCAACTAACGTAACACTTTTCACTTACAATTAAAAGAATCGATATTTTTATATTTAACTATAAAAAAATCTATAATTTGTTAATCAATTATGCATGACATTTTTTCTTTATAAATATCTCGGTTGGTAATTTAAAATTAATGGATCAGAAAGGTCATTGCAACAATAACAAAATTTGTACTTAGTGGTGAGGTCACTTCTAATGTTGGCACTTTGTAGCATTTACTTTCTCTTTCTCGGATCACTTGTCAAACACAGGAAGTGCAATAAAACAATTACATGCAATTAAATTCGGTAGATGCAATTGCGACGCCGAAGAACGAGGAAATAAAAGAGTATTATTATTTTTTTTTCTTGGTTGTTGTTTACGAAATTGCTCACAATCGTGTACGACGACTTTTTTCTTTCTTTTAATATAGATAAGTTTGTTTACGGTCGTTGAATTTACGGTCGTTTCACAAATCACGAACCAGGTGACAAAGTCAACTTGTCGTTCCAAATTGTGTCGTTCCAAAGTGTTGGCGACCCATTCGGTGTTTCTCTTTCCCACACACAAACAGCATTTAAGTCACACCACCAATTTTTCACGCTTTTAAAGTTAACTTTCGAAAACACGCACCTAGTGATAAGTTGCCCTAAGTGAAATTATAGACCTAGAACAGACAAGAGAAAGCAGATAGAAAAAAAAACAAATGAAAACTAGTATGTATGTTGTCTCTCTTTGGTTAAATAAAAAACAAATTGTGCTTGGAGCGAAAGAGAGTGTTCACCTGGCAATTAAGTTAGAGTAATCGTTTCACCAACTCGGGTGTGAAAAATGGTGCCGTGACCAGGAAGGATGGGGAAAAAAGATCCTGAAAATTTGGAGGTGTAGAGAGAAATAAACAGCAAATGGACAGGGGGAAAAAAATAGAACCCCTTGTTGCTGAACCTACAGGTGGTGGTTGTAACCATATTGGAAGAACTGAAATGAGCTGGCAATTTACACGTCAAAATAACGTGGCCTGGCTGGTCTTGGCTTTGCGCTGCTTCCATCGTGTGTCTGTGTGTGTGATGTTCTGGCGATGACAGCTGCTGCGAACAGTCAAGGATTAAGTAACCTGTTATTCGCCTCGTTCGCCGGAAATTAGGCCTCGTTGGGGGACGACAGTTTTCCACCTTGGCGAACTCCATTGGTGATGGAAACGAGATGGAACATGGCAAGACATTCTGAGTGTCATGAAGTTTCAAATTTGTTCTCGGCTGTTATTATTGCATTATAACCTCCCCCTATCCTCCAGAGAACGGCTATATAAGGCGAATTTTTATCATTTTTTTCTGGAAGGAGATTAACATGGGTAGTAATACAAGATCTTTCATTACTTATTTGTTGGATATAAGATACAGAAATTGAAAGTTTTATATTCATGGAAAAGATTAGGTTTCTGTATTATTTGTATATTTTTGCTTGTACACTATAATAAACTAAAAGAACTTTTAAACTTTTTCTTATTTTTAGAATTTCATACCGAAGTCCTCGACTTTTGCGAGTTTTTAATGTTCGATTTTGCTAATATACAAGAGAAATTCTCTCAGATGTTCTTTTAATGCACGGTGTTTACACGTTAATGCACGGTGTTTAATACACTGTGGTTCAATGTGAGAAAATTTCTTTTATACGTATATATTATGCAATGGTGCACATGTAGATAGATACACCATGATGTTTAAGGGGTGCATGGTGTAGGCCTACATGTAACTGAATATTCTTTCATCTGAGTCTTAGTTTGGATTTCGTTATATGCAAGCATCGATTAATGCGAGGTTTTCGCTGAAAGTAAACCCCTCGAGGATGTCCTGTCTAAGTTATAAATTTATACACATAAACTATTTTAATTTGAACTGTTAAATAACTCTTCCTGGTGAAATTCTAATGATATACAGGATGGTTCAAACAATTGCAAATTATTATATTTTATTGCTTTTTTTTTCTACGTAAATCAATGATTATTTCATTTCACTTTTTATTTAGATTCAATTTTGCATTAGTAATATGATATTCATTTTTCCATGGATCAGAACTTTTGCGCCATCTTTTATATTTCACTTCATTTCAATCCCCGTGTTATATATTTAATCTTTACCCGCATCAAATGATTTCCGTAAAAAGATTTTACAGTTTTGGATTTTCACTTCATGCCTCACCCTGTACTGATATACTCTAACTATACCGTTACGGTACCTCGTATACTCGCTTATATACAGAATTGTATGTACCGTAGTTTATTATATTCACTCATTTATTTCCCTAGTAACGAATTTATTTCTACATTTTTCATACTCACTCTCCATACATTTTTTCTTGACTGCGGTTTTCTTTCAACTCATTATACTCTCTTCCAACTTTATTACACTCATCTCAACTCTATTTTATTCTACCCAACGACATAATAACTTTTTTTTTCTTTTACTTCTTATTTAACATTAAAAAAAAAAAACTGTTTGTATCATTGACCCAACTCCACCTGTGCACAGTCACCAATTTTTTTATATATATTTTTATATCTATGTAAGTCGCAAGAAAGACATAAAATAGCCGGGTAGTATACCGTAAAATGGACCGCTTTTCTTGTATGTATTTTTCTAGTATGGTCCACGTTGGAGTCGAGTTGTTCTCTTTTGTTTGGGGCGCGCCTTGGTGCAATTACAGTGATTTTGTGGGCGCCTCTTCTCCCTTCACCATCATCCCTCGCCCCCAATTACGACTGGAGCCACATGGGCGAGGCGGAACGGCCGCCATCATTAACATTACCTTCACCCCCCCCCCTTTTTAGTTTTTTTTCTTTAACAATAACACAAGCAAAAGCACAAGTCAGCGTCGTCGTCGTCGTCGTGTTGTTGGTTTTTTTTATCTTGTAACAACAAAAAAAAGATGATTTCGAGTGTAGGTTAGGTAGTTTAGGCCATCGACTTGTAAGATAAAGATGGCTACCTTGATTTTTTTTCGGGTAGTTGGGTCATTGGGTAGTGTTATACGGTACATTAAGGTTCATAGAAATAAAAATCATGATTTTTTTAAAGAAAATTTTTTTTTCTTAGCATACTATTCAAAATTGTGCATTCTTCGGTACTTGTGTAATGAACAACAGTCACTGGTACGAGAGCGCAACATATCTATGGGTATACTTGTTTTAGGTTAGTTAAAACAAACAAAAATGTTTTATTTTATGATTAATGATAAATTGTTGTTTTTTAACTAAGCTAAACTGGTTTCCAAAAACTGGTACCAAACTGGTACTAAACTGTACCAAAAACACTAGGTTAGTTAAGCAACAAATACCGAAAACATCACCCATGCCGCCCCCATGGCAGTGGCGGTTATTTAATTAATACACAAGTACCGCATTTTTTATATCGTCTATTTCAGATAAAGTTTATTTATTATAAAATTAAATATTTTGTTATTGACAAAAGTTACAATTGCTGTAGCTGACGTAAATATAAAATCTCGAAACGACACAAAATATAAAAGTTTAGTTTCTACAGTTATTGGGGTTTATTTGAAGACAAGTTTTAAGTAAATGCTTTTTAAGCATACTCTTTATATACTGGCATATAGCGTCCACTAAATTGGTTTTTAATTAACAACATATAGGCAGTGACACTCGATACACTAACACGAATCCATAGACACCTCATTCATCAAAATCCACCGAATCGTCTTGTTTTTGTATGCACAATCTTTATATACTGGCATATTGGTTTAATATGCTCAAATATAACGATATTTGAAAAAATATCTGTAAAATGGTTCATCTGTATTATATGATTACACACGTGCACATGCCCCATAGAGATATCGTTATTTTCAACTACGCCAATACATGTATTTCGTTTTACGGCCGAGATACGTTCCGGAAAACTTGGCTGTAATACAAAATGCCGTATAACAAATCATACGAGGTATTTATTCTATAACCCCGTTTAAGGTAATTGTGAATCATGGTATGTACAGTATGTGAATTTACATGTATGATTTAAAATTGTACTTCTGATCTTCCGTGACAATAATCATCCCGGACGACGATATCGAATCACAACGCCATATAATCACTGTAATATAAACTATAAATTTCTGATCACGATAATATCATAGAGACGATTTTGCCAATACACGTGATAGGTAGTATTTATTGCGAAGTTTTTTCTTGATTATGGTGTTAGGCAACACACTAAACATTCGAGGAGAAAGTTCTTGCAAATGGAGTACGAAATACAACACTGTTCTATCTGATTCACGTGAATAGAAATGTCAGATTTTTTGTCCACAAGATCTGCACACCTGCTACAGTCATTTGTCTCGAACGAAGATCAATGTCAGTGTTTGTATCCAAGTTCAAAGAGGCACATTCAAAGTCGTGTTCAAAGAAGAGATCACAGGTTTCTTTCATCTCAAGGATCCACTCTTTCAGTCCTCAAAACAGGAATGATCGAGGTGACATGATGAAATTAAAATTGAATGAAAACTTACGATAGATTTGATGTTTACATCATCGTTATCAACGATGAATGAAGAACTGCTCCAAAAGATTTCGGCTGGCATTGCAAAGAAGATCATAACGAATTGTGAGGGTTTTCAAGTTTTCTTTCACGTATTTATACGTATAGGATTTAAGTATATTCCATTTTGATTTGTTACATCCTGTTGATACGATTATAATTGTGATTTCGTGATTTCAAATACACGATTATTCAAATTTGTTCACTACCGTATAGATCATATACGTATAATGACATGCAAAGTATACAGTAGAACCTGGCCTCAGGCCTGACCTCAGGCAAAGTATGATATTGTTGTATTTTAGATTTGTAATCAAAGTTTATGTGATCTTAACACAATTTTCTCTAAAAAACATTAGACCTAAATTTAAAGCTTACCTAGAATTTTACTTAACATACATTAGCATTAAAAATAGTTGATTAACCGAGACCGAGAGGCCGCTTGTGGCGTTGGTGGTTAGAAATAGGGGTTGTTATTTTTAACTAACCAAAAACTCTAATCAGAAACAAGAAATTTTTCTTGTTTTTAACTTTTGTTTGTTTGACTTTTGTTGCCTAATATTATGAGTATAGATACTAGTTTAGGTTAAGAAATACAACACTTAATAATGTAACATTAATCATAAAATGAATACGTTTTTGTTTGTTTTATCTAAGTGAAATGTATAACCAAGCGCCACAGTGGCCTCTCTGTTAACAGAAAAGTTCCAAATAGTTATGTCAGGTAAGATTGTAGATTAGCTTTAAATTCAGACCTACGGAGTTTTTTTAAAGAGAAAATTGTGTTAAATTACGTAAACTAATCAAAATACAACATGATGTTATTTCATGATTTTCCAAAAAAACAAAGCTAGGCATTGCATACAATGCCTGTGGCATGTCTATTGGTATCTCTAGTGTTGGATTTGATATAGATTTTTGCTGTTGTTAAATACATATATAAAAAAAAATTGTCATTGAAACTCGTCATGGTCGTGGGTTAAGGTTTAGACTGTGATTTGAATAGGTTGAAATGATTCACTTTTCCCCATTCTAAAGTTATAAAGTCATTCGCGACCAATCGATTGGTCATCATCATCTTTTCTATGACACAGCATTACCAGAGGTTGAAAAGAGATGACGTGCAATTTCCGTTTCGTGTGTTTTCACGATGACCAATTATTCCGAACGAAAAGGTGGCCAACAAAAGAAAAAAGCTGCCGCTGAATAATTTAACAATATAGTCGACATCATGCAAACTTGTCCCAATGATTGTCCGTTGTGTATATCATCTTAGGAAGGACAACTTTAACGATCATTCATTATGCACTTCAATGACATTGTCTAATGTAACTTTCATCACTTATAAAATATTCGAGTGTTTCATTTGGCATTCGAGTTGACTCGATGCCACTTGAAATTTCTTCTTTTTTAGAACATTGTACAAGTTTATTTACAAAACAACTATACTTTTAACCTCTTTTATTTGACTTTGAGGTTGAAAATAGTTCAACATCTTTAGCTCTTTTTTTTGGTAGGTTCCTGGTGACCTGTACAGCTGAAATTTTGAACATTGGCTGAGGTTGTGGAACATTTTGTTGTATCAAATTTAGACACGTTAATGTCCAGCCATTTCTGAGATTTTTGCACACGATGGGTCCGTTTTTCTTCGAAAAGTGTCACTGACGATATACTTACATATTTAGCCACCACACATTGTTGTACACAAAGATAAATGCTTTTTGAGTTACAGGAGACTACGTCAGAGTTTAGTTTAGGTTATGTTAGAGTTTAAGTTAGGTTATATTGTTTACTGATTTTTTTTTCAACGGTGACATTTATTATGGCGACATTTTTGTATTGCGATATTTTTATATTGTGACATTTTTGTACCGCGACATTTTTGTACAGCGACATTTTTGTGCCGCGACATTTCATTCGACGACATTAATACCGCGACATTTTGACGTAGATTCGTCAATGTATAACTTGTTACTAATTTTTTACTTAACAAGTTATATTGTTTGTTTCAGTAATTACGAGGTTGTGAAAGAGATTATGAAAAACGCAGTTTTATTAATTAAAGGGTCTGGTGCAAAAGGGTAAAACATTTACAATTTCGAGGAAATCGCGTTTAAATTCCTGAACTTGCCTTGTTGTTTATGGGCTACTTCATACTTCTTGCACGGATATCTTTGCACATATATTTTTGTTTTGCTCAAAATTGTGAGTTCGGGAGATAGAATTGCACGTAGCACATTCGAAAATGCTTCTAGCTCATTTTTGACAAAAATGCTACTTAACACTTTTTTTTTTTACACCAAGCCCTTCAATTACTTATCTTTTATTTGCAGAACTAAAATTTGTTGGTACGATGAATTCAAATTTTTTATGACATCTTGTTTATTATGTAACACGATATATTGTTCTGATATCGATATATTGATATGGTTCTGGTACGGGTGGTCATGTTGGTATCACATTGACAGATTTGTTTTGTACGTTTCGTGATAGTTCAATGAAGGGTAAGGGGTAAAAGTTTTCGGTTCAGCGCTCGTGATACAAAGTTTCTCTATGGTTCCGCGACCCAATTGTCGCGCTTTGAATATTGCAAAATGTGTCTCACACGCGACGTTCGTGACAGCTGATGACGCACATTGTCGTAACAATGGCATCACGAATGCAATTATTACTTCACTCGCAGGGAATAATAACCGGAGACGTGGTGTTAGGTTGTTTTTTTTTCCACCCCCTCTCCTGTTAAAGAGTTAATAACAAATGCCATTTTCTCATATTAAATCTCTATAGAAGACACGAGCTTTTAAAAACGGACACAAATATATTATGTAAGTTATATATACTGACTTTTTTGTTAACCACAGTTCGTATTCACGTTTATTAAATTAATTTTATTTTAAAAAAAAACAAAAACAATGTTTGTAGTAAAGCCAAGTAGTCACGAACGTGTTACTGTCAAAACCTGAAATCAGTTAAAACCCGGTTTTGATTAGTCAATACTAGAATTGAAATATATTTTTGGATTGTGTGATTTATTGTGTGATATATTTGGATATATATGATTGTGATATTTGTGATTTTTGGATTTTTGGACCTGGGCTATTTTGTGTGCATGTTGTTTTGCCAGGGGTATTTTGACGGGGTTGTGAGATATTTTGACGATTTACCGTATTAAAATAGAATATATATAGTAAATGCAGTCTATAGGTATTTATTTATATGTTTTATGAATACAGTATATTAAGCTTATTTTGTACATAATTAGACATCAGGTGTTCATAACCGTGCATCCCAACTCAGCATAGATACATTGGTATTAGTTTTGTGCTATTTTATGAACACATTTAATACATATACATTTACCATACCTGCATAAAATTATTTAAATGAAACAGTGGAAAAAAATGTATATTTTAAAACAAAATATATTACATCAGTTTATAATATTTTAATACAAGCAACCAAAATATAGGGTTATTTCAAAAAGGAGGAGTATACACTTTTAATAATTTATTTTATAAAACAAACATAATATATTCAACCTCAGAAAGAATATAGTTTTGGGAACAAACTGAAAGCAGTAACGTATAGATGATGTGTGCACCTTCACTTACACGGCACTATATCAACATAATAGTCAAATTTATGCCAAGTGTGTCATAAAATATTTTCGTCAAATTTAATAATAGCCGTTATGATACGTTACTTCACTTCAACCAAATGAAGTGAATTACTGATTACTTTGTTCGGGATTGTCATTGCCGTCAATCGACAACCTTTAAGTTCCAGGTGTCCTATGTTGTCACCTCAAGTGTTAAACGCCTTTTTCCGTACGTGGCATTAGATATATGGAATACCAGTACTTTTCTTTATAAATTAAGAAAGCGGGCTTTATGTTCAACTTCATGTTGTCTTAAAAATATTACTCAGATGTAGATGAACTTTACGTCGATATGTTATTTTTATTACAAGTGCCAATTAAGTGACAATTAAACCGTGTTTGATTGTCTTCTATACCCCTTTTCCTGTTTATTGATCCCATGGATTGCAAATAAATTATTATTATTAAATTACAGTAACTGAAAATTAATTACAGAAAACCAACAAATGTTGCGAAACAACATGAGATAAAACACAGAATTTCGTAATGAAAACAAAAAAAAAATTCCGCCATTTTTGACGGGCTATTTACTAGTGAGAATATAACGTGAATATTGAAATTTTCCCAAAATTAAGGATTTACTGTAATATTATGATGTCATACACAAAATCTCTTAGGTAACCAATTTATTTTTCGATAAAAAGCAAAACATTAATGTGGAAATGTTCCCTCATCTGGAAAAGCCGGATAACTACTGAATAGATATAACTGAGAAACAATTTATCGAAATAAAATTCACTTTATAATCCTGTGAGTGTATTTTGAAACAATCTTCACAAAGGTAATTTTTACTTTTTTAGCGGCATTTTGTGTCGGGTTTTTTTTTAGAGTTGATATCGAACTAGGAAATTTGTTTTTTTTACGATCGTATATAAGGCCCGTGTTAATAGCACGATGAGTTGCATTTAACTTTTTCCGCACGTGAACCCCATTCATTTTGAAAGTTTTACGATTGAGCACTTAGCAGCGCTGGCTACTTCATCTTTCTTCTTTTTCCTTTGGATCTTTATTACACTTTTTTTTTCTACCACTAGGTGAAGAAGTGAAGCTCATGGTATATTTTTTTATGTTAACTTTTCATCTCTATATTTTTTTTTATATATATTTTTCTTTTACCCCATCGTGTTTGCTGGTGTGTGTCAGTAATCAAGCCTCCTTCGCTAGGAAATGTTATCATCTTTTATACCCGACAATTTCTTTTCCTTCAACAGTCTCGGCAGTCTGAGTTTGATGTCGTTGCTGTTATTTTTTTTTATTAAATAAATAAAAAAAAAGAGAAAGAAAATGCGTTGCCGACTTCTGTTAATGAAAGTCGACCTTTCTTTTGGTTTTTTTCCGTTTCTTCGAATTTTTCTCTTGTTTTTCACTCTGGACTTTTTTTCTCTTCTTCACCAACTCGGCCGCAACCATAGTTGCAGTTTCTTTTGTCTTACTTTTACTTTTCCGCAAAGTTTTCATCACCGAAACTTTAATCAACGCCTAACGTCACGTCTTAACGTAATTTAGAAGGGTGAGATAAAAGTCTAGACATTCGTGTGTAGACTCTATATTGTGACGGAGTTGCATTTCTTATCAACGCTGCGTTATTTAGAACACTTTTGGTTAAAAAAGTTGGTTGAGTTGCTGGGTTTTTTTTTCTTCTCAAATTACGTTTTTTCTCAAGCTTATATCATAATGAGAGGTAATCTTAATGACGAACGAGTCATTTTCAAATTTGCGCTCATAAACATCCGTTAATAAAAACGAAAACGTTTTTTTATTTTTGAATACAGTTCACTTTCTTAAAATTGAAAATGAAGGGTTGAAAATGTTACATATAAATTTCATGCATGTACACAATATTGTGTTAATATGTTGAATATGTGTGTATTCAGGCACACAATCCTGGTCACGGCACCTTTTATACTACGGTACATATCTCATATATTTATTTTAAAAAAAAAGTTGTTTTTATAAGGGAAAAACGATGCACAATCAGTATTATATGATGCTCAAAAAGGGATGAGTTTCATTTTTCAAGAGGGTAAAACACGTTTGTATAAAATGGATTCACCGCTTAAGGATAACGTGCATGCAACTACGGTACGCGTGCTTGCAATTGCATAGAGCTTGAAGAGGAGCTTCATTTAAGTTCAAAGATGGTGTGTTTTATAGTTTGATATATTGGAAGGGGAGTGAAAGGGTTCGTTTAATTCGGTTCACTCACTGTTATTCATGAGTCGAGTCGAAAGTTATCGTTATCTCTTTCTCTTTTTCTCGAGTGTTGAATGGCTTTGCCTTTTAGCCAGATTATGCATGCACTAGTCTAATGCACTTGTGTGTGTGTAATATATTGAGTCACAGAGCCATTGCGTACGGCTGTCGCTGAGGAAACGCACTGCGTGTGGGGATCATTGAGATCGTTCTTATTCCTATAGTGAGTCACGAATGTCGCACTGTCACCACTCACCACCATTACAAAATCTACTCGTTCTAGAAAAGCAAATGTTGCCACTCATAGATGACAGTTGACAATGAACTTTTTTAAAAATTCTTGTTTTTTTTATTATTTATATACATATATACCATTCTTTTTTATGGAGGTTAGTTTATTATTTTTTTCTGCTTTAATGCTTGGGTGATCCAAGGTTTGGAAAGCGCCACTGATGCTAGGGTTGGTGCGTAGTTGTGGAGCATCAAAGTGTTAAATTGAGACATTAAGGGCGAGATGTCGAAGCTTGTTATAAAAGGTGCCGTGACCAGGCGTCGTGTGTTTTGTGCTTACCAAGCCAGCTGGAACGTCAAATTTTGTCCGTCAGGGTGACTGTCGTCGTCATCGTTTCAGTCGCTTAGTCACAAACGCTCAGTAGGGAACCAAGTGTAGAATGTAATGTGCGCGCGTCGTGTCGTTGAAGGCAGTGGGGGAAACCCTGCGTTGCCATAGCTTATTAACGGTTGTCGTAAAATTTTATCGCTTACCCCGGATCATCCTCGCATATTTCCTTCTTTCAACTTCGACCCACCCCCATACCCCGTATTTTTGCATCCATATAAAACTCCAATGTTTGTGTTTTTTTCCTCAAAGAGAGTAATGACGGTAATGACGATGCCCAGTCAGCATAGTTGGCGCTTAGAAACCGTGAAAATGAGTAATTTCATTCCACCTCCCAAATCAACTGAGTTGTTTGCGTTTGGTGTGAGGTGTTGCAAAGAGAATGCAAACAATCGTGTAAACCTTGGTGTCATTTGCAGTTTCCTCCTCTCATTCTCCCCCTCTTTTCAAAACTCCCTCAGGTTCTATCAACGCATTTGTCATCTCAACTTGCGCCGAATATACCCTTCGTTTGTTTAATTTTTTCGAGTGAGGTATATACGGTAATATTGTTTTTTCCCCAGATGGCACTTAGAAGTTGTCACGAATAAATTGTGCGAACGGTGCATCATAAGGTTCTGCGAATCTAGGGGAAGCAGATTTGAAATCGGCTTAATGGCGTTTATTGGAAAACGTAATTAGATTTAAACACATTTGGAACATATGCGGTACATATTTAAGCACAGAGTTGGATGCTGCCATATACTACTGTATTTTCACTAATAAACGTAGCGTTTATAGTATTACTCAGTAAATTATTTTTGACTGTAAGCATTTGCGGTTACCATACCATTCTAAATTGTGAAGTTAGAACTCTGAATGTTCATGTATAAATCCGAGTTTTAAACTATTTCAACATTATGCTAATACCGTAGTGAACGACTATTACAATATTGCTGTACCCTGTATTACAGTATAGTGCAGTGCTGCATTACGTAGGGGAGATCTAGGCTTAGTTGTTACACTTTTATTTTCAGATTTGTTTGTAATTTTTGTATTTGTTGGATTAAAAATTTCTAAGTGTCTTCCATTATGTTTAGCATTTCCCTATTGAACTAGCTAACAACAATTATTAAATATAAAACGTATTTACATATATATATTTTTCAATAACAGGGTATGTGTTGTCACAAATGACCCCGTTCAGAGGTTGGTTGTTACATGTTTGGGGTAAATTGTTACAAACAGTTACCTGTTTCAAGTACTTTTTATCACGTTTTCACATATATCAATAATAAAAAACATTTTCAATGCATCATTAGAACTAGTTTAGGCACTGCAAACGTAAAAAGAAGTGTGATCAGTGCGCTCTTCGTGCGCTCAAAAGTTCACATTGAAATTCTTTTCAACAGATCTGAGTGACTTCTTATCTTCCAAAATTGTTTTACTTGTCGCTTTAAAACATCTTCGGATGTTTTTTCCCTATTATTGTTTTGTTTGTATGTTTTAATTATAGTTGTCTTGTCCAGTTAACAGTTTACACTGTAACAATTTACCCGCCTGCGGCTGTAACAACCAACCAACCCCAATGGTGTCTTTCATACATTTTGCCGATTCTCAATAAGCCGAACACCACGTGGAGCAAACGTTTCCTTACGAATTATCACTTAATAGTCAAGGTTTAATTTTAATTTAACTGTTCTGGTTTAGATGTAATATTCCTCATAGGTTTTGATTCATAACCTTTTTCATTATCGAAGAAATCTATGTCACTAAAAACTAGAAAACTTTACATATCTTGCGTGTTTATTGAAGAAGCCGCCATCAAAAGCGTTCGAAAGTAATATTTTCTCAGAGCTTTTTAACGATGAATAGCACGACATGCTACCATTTGTTGTATAATTTTAAAAGCCAGTGTAACAACTTGCTCCTGTAAAAACCAGCTCCGGTCTCCCCTACGATATTACGTGCTGTATAACCATATACCATATACAACATACTGTATATAAATGTACCGATACCACATATTTATGTGGTAATACAATAGTGTTATTCTCATTGATTTTGCAATTATTTTTATGGAAATAGCATTGTTACATGGAAAACCACGAGTCGTAGCTCCAAAATCATATGTAGAAAGTTGTAGCCACAAGCCCATTTAGACAGAATCTACTTTTGTTTCGTTTATTTCTAACAATCCAACCGAAATACAAATTAATACAACAATAAACAGTAAAAAACATCCTGCCCCTACAACAGCTTCTCTGCATGTCTTCAATGCTATTCAGTGAAGTTATTTCAGTTGTTGCATGGTTAATTTAAATGACATCATTGTTATGCATATTTAAATATTTCGCTCTAGATGCTTTTAAACTTATGTTACCTGCAAAGTATAGAATCTCGGAATTCTATAAAATAACTAGCTTCTTTTGGAAAATCATGAAATAACAAATATTTAGGTTAGTTAAGGTTTTAGTTTAGGTAATTTCACATCATTTGCTCTTAAATTTAGGCTTAAATTTAAACACCTATGAAATGAGTTCAACACAGGTTGTAGCAATGGTAAATGTCAATAGTGGGGTTGTGTTGTTTACAGTGCACAGCAATTGGCAATAATAAATAGCACACTGTAAGTCGAAAAACATTGCAATCAATGAAATGGCGCCCATCTTTTTTAATCAGTTCTGTTGATCATAGTCAAGCTTATACTTGTCGTTAAACATGATTAACAAAACAAAATGATTTAATCAACTCTATTATTTTATATCATTGCAGATCTCTGAATCCAGATTTCATCCGCAGTGTTTCAAGCATCTGAAAAAAAAAAGGTAAATGACATTTTGTTTTTTCACTTTTATTATTGATTCCAGCTACCAATTGCTTTACATTCATATGGTTATATATATTTTTTGTGAGGTTTATTCATTTACTGATTAAATAGTGACTTCCGTTCTGTGGAGTGAATGCGAACAAAATAATAATAATAAAACAATAGCGATGACATTTTCATTAGTTTATTATTACTGTCAAGCGAACAAATTTTCTTCTTAAATCTGAAACTGCGTAGGGCCTATTTTCATTCATTTTCTTCAATGAATGAAAAAATAAAAAATAAAATTTTATTAACTTTTTTATTTTGATATGAATTCAATTCGTCACTGGGAAAAGGAACTTTAATTTCTTTGCTAGTTTCCTTTTTATGAAGAAAGGTCTTTAAAAACTTTTCTTCATTTTTTTTTTTTGTAATGGTATGAATCTTTTTCCTTCCTGCCACTTTAATGAATAATCAAATGATTCGTCAACGTCCTTGCTCCTCGTTTTTATTTCATTCCTTTATTCAAACGGTTCATGAAAGGCTGGAATTTTATTTAGCGAATTTTCTTATACGATGATGACAACGATTCGTAATCATTGAAGGAATCATCTTTCGTTCTTTGAGAGAAGGGGTGGGGAAGGGAAGAAGCGGAAGTGGTTAATGACGTCACCGAATTTTCTAAAGCGAAAAGCCCATTGACCTTGTTGTAGCCTCGAGCCAGATGCGATCGGAAAAGTTTTCCAATCTGATGATATATCTCTGGAAAAAAAATTGAATAGGAATACGAAAAGCTTCGTTGAATCCGAAAATAGGTTTGACTTTCACTTTGTTTTTCCATTTCGAAAATGTCTTACATCTCATACATTATGGACATCATGTACAGACAGTAGACCTAAGTAGGTGTATAAGTTAAGTGAATGTGGTGGTTGAGGGTTGTCTTTTTTCAAGTCAAGCGTCTGAATAGCATTATTTTGGATGGCTTTTGTTAGGAAACTGGACAACTTCCGGTCATAAATAATATATAGGGACCAAGGGCATCATCGCTTCCGTTCGTGCGCTGTTTTTTTTTTAGCAGCTGCTCTGCATCGATGTATAATAAGAGATAAGGGTTATTATTGTTCACCCCTGAAATTGTTATCAGATGGTGTGTGTCTTTGTTGTGTATCGAATTCGATCTGTTTTAAAATCGATTTCAATTTTTTTTTTTAGGAATGATCAATGAGGATTAGGCATAGAATATGAAACGAGTTTTACTTGAATTCAGTACAAACTCGATCACGTTATATGTGCGTAAATCGATGTTTGCGAACAGAAAGATAAATAAATACATGGTGTCCATCTGGTAATGCATTAATTTCATTGTATTCTCACAAAGTAAGAATTAGAAACGTAGCTTAATAATTTACAAATTTCAATCATATACTATAACCTATCAAGTTCAATAAAAAAAATTAACACATTTCTACCTGAGTTCAGTCTCACGTGGTAGTCACGTTAGCTCCATCTCTCTAAATGTATAGAAACAGTAGAAAACGTCTTCCGTGGATGGACGCAGCATCTTCTCTGAGGTGACACAACTTGGCGTTGAATGACAACATGTCAACAACACATTGGCTCGTGAAGCAGGCTAAAAATTTAGGCACAAATTTGACTTCCTGTAGTATGCTGAAGACTTCAGATATGAAAAAAAAAATTTTAAAACACACTCCTAAATTGGGGCATTAGACCTACTACTTTGACATCCTCAGTATAACTAGTTGTAATTTGGAACGGTATGAATGAAGATTATCAATGTGAGTGAAAATATTTTGATGTGTGTATCTGTTTGTTCACACATTAATACGATTAAACCTATTATAAGATACAGTATCTAAGCTGGAGAGGCTCCGGGAAAGGTTATAGTAGTTTATGTGTATGTTAAAAGTTTCATTATGAAGATGACAAGTATCCTATATACAGGAAACCTCCCTTGGTAGCCACCTCCCAACTGTGGCCATTGCCAAAATTCCTCTCCAAAACTGCATGTGTTTTGGTTACATTTAACCTCTTATCTGTGGCCACTTCTCTAGTGGCCTTTAAGTGGCCAGGCAAATTCGCAACCAAACAAGTTTTTCACTTCTATCATGTGGCCAAAAACTTGTTTATTGGTGAACTAGAGATCAAACTGATAAAAGTAAATGAGTCATTTGACAATGATTTGACAATAATATGATTGATTAATTATCAAAGAATGATTCATAGATAATTATATGCCCTATAAGGGAATTTCTGGAATTTAGCTTTTTGGTATTGTATAATAGCACAGCGGTTTCCAACCTTTTTTTCACTTGCGTACTATAGGCTACTGCCTGGCAGCTCATTTCCATAAATTGTGCCCGCAATGTACAGTACCATAATCGAGATGTGAAAAATCAGTGCATACGTTTTTACATTTAAAAATCCAAAGGTACAGTGAATTGTAACACATTTATCAATAATCTTTATTATATAATTTTAAAAACGTTATTTTTTAAATCGTTTTATTACTTTTGACTTATTTTACACTGTTGACACTTTTGTACGCTTTTTCGCCATCACTGGATTTTTTTTTCGTGTACCCCTTGACTCCTGGCACGTATCCCAGGGGTACGCGTACCATCGGCTGTGAATCGCTGGCATAGCAGACTAGTGCAACAGTAATAGACAAAGGAAACCTCGTGACGAAAGACTTAGATAGTTCCTGTTCAATCAAGACAAACAGTACAGTAAAATTATAATTCAATAAATGACGTTGTACTGTATTACAGTATCTCTATACTGCATACTGTTTTGGTTATGTTTTTGGTAGCACCTCTCAAGTATGGCCATCTCTCTTAAGTGGCCAAAATTCTGTCCTCCCATAGGTGGCCACATTAGGGAGGTTTCACTGTACTAACATCTGCAATCTGCGCAAACTGGACAGCTTTTATGGACTATACTCCATTTCACATTAGCTGACACGGAATTAGCTTGAGGCAGTCAAGGGGCGAGCTAGGTGATCACTGTGTG
>JAQIWH010000910.1:0-38263 GCA_034695005.1 Cryptops parisi | reverse complement strand
CAATTGGCATCCGTGCAAAGATCACCGTGCAAATGTCACACGTGCTAATGACACCCGTGCAAAAGTCGTGCTACCCAATTAAGTTCTAGGGACCTAAACAGCAAAATATTTTTCCATGAACTTGGATTCGTAAACTCTTGCTTGTGGACTCATGACAGTTCCAAGTTTGCCTGCAATGGAAAAAAAAAAGCTAGACGTAATAATTTCGTCAGCATTGTATGTAATCTTCGAACTGTGGTAACTCCTGAAGCATGCGTTTCCAACTCCATCTTCATGGGACAGTTTCTACTCGTCAAGGTCCCTGAAACTTATTGATTGTACAAATTGATTGTACATTCAGATTTACCCTGTATGTTTTCATGATTTTTTTTAGGAGTTACGGTATCCTAATTCTTTCTGAGGTGTTTCTTTCTCAAAATCATAACTCCATATCCTGATAAAAATAATTAACCAGCAGTAACAAATATTTGAAAGGAAATATTTCTATTTCACTGACCATAATTTTTTTAATACCTCACCTCCATGATGTTTAGTGCGCATCTAGGGTTTGGTCCAGTAAAAAAAAAGGTACGAGAGATACACTTTGTATTGGGAAGTACAGGTCTGAGACAATATACAGTATATTTGAATGTGTAACATATTAATTGAAATTTCAGATGGTACTTCTTAGTTTATATTAAGTGAAAGTTTCAGGTGATCGAATCGTGACAGCCGGGCATAGAAAGTTGATAGTTCTTGCAATTGCTGGAAAGCGGTTATTGGAATTTGTATGAAATTAGAAATGCCATGATGATGTTCTGAGGATTGGTTAAACTAATGGCATCAGTCACATTTCCATATGTTATTTTAGGAGTTGTCCTAATTTTTTAAGGTGTTTTCTTTGTCAAAAGCGTAATTTCACATTCTGATAGAAATAATTTGTCACCAGTACCTACTTTGCAAAGAAATTTTCTACCTTACTAACCAGGTGAACTTTTTTTACATCCCCACATTGTTTCGTCTCCATTCTAGGGCTTTGTCAGGTAGAAAACAAAGTGAGAAAAAAGAAAGTAGGAGATAAAAGCTAAATTTTGTGTTGTATTGGGAAGTACAGGTCTGAGACAATATACAATATTTTTGTACGTGTAACTTGTTTATGACCGTTTATAACATAACATTATTTACCATCATTCTCAGCCGCCATCATTGGCTTCATATCTGTGGCACAATAAATATGAAATGAAATGAAATGATAAAATATATTTATGTGTAAATATATACAGTAGCATGAGGTGGAATGCTGGAATCATAATTCAGACTGATTTTTTTAATGGAAAGACCTGCAAATTTGAGAGTTAATTGCCTTAGAAGTAGTTTCCTTCTGAGACCATACCCTAATATATCTCTAAGCATAACCTAACATACCCTAAGCCCAGCGCTGTTTCTACTAAATTTGTTTTTTGAAGTCTTATTTTGAACTTTTCAACAGCTGTTTTGCACAGTTATGTTCATCAACAGCTTGAACGGAGTTGTATTAATTAACAGTTTACTTAGTTGACCCTTGGGTAGGGTCCATCTTAATTTCTGTAGGATGGATAGCTTATGAAAATGTAGATTTGAATTTGTCAATGATTTCGATTACAGTCAGGATATTTTGACCTATCCATCCTTATAGTGATTAAGATGAACCATACCCAAAGGTCAACTAATTAAACTGTTAATTAAAACAACTCTGACCTTGAAATAGTTTTCTATTTCATTATTGTCGTGTGATCTTGAAAGATCACTACCCTTACTAGAAGGCGATTAAGTCACCAAATCTATAGGTCGTCATTTAAAGCAAAAAATCCGTCTTGGTCTTGGATTCGTCTTGATGACACCTCATAAATACATATTAATGTATTAATATATATTATGTATTAATATAAACTATTATTCAATCTGTAGCAGTTAAAAGTTTATTCATAAGCATTATTTACCTGGATTAAGCCAGATAAATGATGCCAATGACACCAAATGTGTTTCAGTTAATATGTGAAAAGGAACAATAATTAATATTCACTGGTTATGAAAAATAAAATTCTCTGAATTCTGATATCCAAGGATCACCTGTCGGTTGAAAGTCATTGGCAATGCCAAATGACGGTCTGGAGAAACGTCTGATCGGGCAATAACATTGTTTGCCAAATCTTCTGCAAGATCTTGGACAGTGGTCTCTCTTTGTATCTAAGGATGATTATCAAACATGGTATTTCAAGTGGAAAAACACAATTTAAAAACTAGGCTCATTCACTAAACAAAGTAGGTAAACCTGCTAAAAAGCATCCGATGATTAACAATAGCAGAACTTTCATGTAAATTGCACTAGACATGCTAGATATACGTTGTGTGTAGTAGATACGTAGGCCTATATGCAGCAATGTGAGCTTATTTAGCAAGTGTTTGTTTTCAGTTTGTGGAATTGTCATGTAATTGAAGTACAGTTTATGGAATGCAATTGTGTTACCCAAAAAGGTGATTAAAAACTGTTTGAAACTGTCATAATTCTGAATTATTCAAAGCCAAGTCCTGTTTTTGTGTTTTTATATTTATTAAGCCGTGATCACCCCTTTAAACAAAGGAAAGCAAAACGTTGGTTATGTTCATTTACACCACCCAGTCAGTTACCTGAGGTAAGTTATGGGTTTTTTTACCTTAGTTTTTTTATGTTATGTACTTGAGGGTGGAAAAGTTAAAGTTTAGGAGACAGGTTGTAATTGCAATAATAGCACACCACACACAAGAAACTGATTTCATTACTTTAATAGCTTCCTGAATCTGCTGCGAGTGCAACAGGTTCCTGGTTTGATCTCAGGCTGAAACAAGGTGTTTTTTAATCGTTATTTAATATTTGTGTATACTCTCCATGGGGAAAGAATTTTTTCCTTCCTTTTGTGGTTTTTTTTTTGTTTTTTTTAGTTGTACCTGGTACTAATGATCACCTGACCGAATTATATAAAAATAAAATAAAATAAAAATAAATCAGTGTTTTCTATTCAAAATTCACTTTCCTGGTGCCGAAGCTACCATCTTGGGGAAAACAATGCAAGTTTTTTTTTTTTGTTATTGCAAACTTTTTAATTTAATTCTAAAAAATTAGTCTATCAAACTGTGGCGACGAAGACTGGCTAGCTAGAACTATTTAATCACTCCTAGAGCCCGCATGAAAGTTAAAGTGGAGTTTTCGAAGTTTTCCCTTCGTGTGTTCCAGTAGCTTAGATAATAGAGAGTTTTGCTGTGAGTTTGAGAAGTGCTGATTTTACTACTTTATTAGCTTCCTGAATTTACTACGAGTGCAACAGGTTCCTGGTTTGATCTCAGACTGAAACAAGAATTATTTTTAATCCTTGTTGTTTATTCAAAATTATTTTATTTTATTATTGCAAACATTCATCAGCAATGAATATCGATTAACAGTTCTCGATTTTATTATACAAGCCTGCATGTCTATGTTTGCCTGCATGTCAGATTGCCGTAGCAATCTCGTCAGTCCACCACGACACAGAATGACGAGCAGGAGAACCAGAGGAGGGAGAGAGGAATGGGCAGCAGAAGACGGAACTGGTGAAGAGGTGATAAATATCATCAGAAAGTGCAGAAGGGAAGGAGTCAGCCCAATCAGCGAGTTCGTGAACAAGCCCCAGTCAGCCTTCCGAAATTCCTTCCGAAGACGGAGAAACAATACCGCTACGGTAAAGGTGGGTTAAGATGGTGGTCGCTGCTACATTAGTCTTGGCAATCTTGGTGAACAGACCAGGAAACAAGGGTAACGATGGAGGGCTGCAGATGGTAAGATCAATAGCACTCCAGTGCGATAAACAGCAGAGATGAGTGGCAGAGCCATCGTTCATGATGCAGAGATTGAAGTTCAACACTAGATTCTTGACCACGATGCAGCAGACTGAATTATAAGCAGAGCCTCAGTTGGTACGATGGGCGTTAAAGTCACCGAGGATGATGAATGGAGTCGGCAGTCGAGAAGATCGTGAAGTTCGCGGCGAAGAGGATAATGTTCAGGAGGGAGATACAACGAGCACAGAAGGTAGAAGATGACTGCACAATCCTGCTGCTGGGTAGAGAAGGAAACGGAGCCCGCAGCAACTTCTTGGCAGACTGCCACCAGAACACCGCCATGGGAAATGTTAGAAAGGATGTCTTGACAAGAGTTAGTAGCCAGGCAGGAGGAAAGAGTCTCCGGAGTGGAAGTTGATCTCCTTACAGCAAACACAACAGGGATTGATAACAGAAAGAAGGATACGAAGTTCAGGAACACGAGTGCAGAGACAATTAGTTCCACTGGAGGAGAGACATGGGGTAGTGGAAGGAAAGCAGGATCAGACCCCAAACACACGGATTCAGCTTTTTCCTTTTTCTTTTTCGTCTTTTTCTCGCTGGGACGTGATGAGCAGGATCGGAAAGCTATATGGAAACAGTGGACAAATTATCGACCATGCCAGAAGAATTGAGGTAGTCAGTTCTTGGATCGGTGCCCGTGTCCGTGGCACTCTTAGTTCTGCTGCAGGAAGTCAGCGAAGTGCTGGTGGAGCAGAGAAGGGCGGAGGGAGAAAGGCTACCTGGCCTCCAAAAGGTAGCAGGGGATCAGGAAAGGAGAGGGGAGGGGAAGATAAGAAAGGGAAAGAGGTGTGGGAAGGTAAGAAAAGTGTGATAATGAGAAACGAGAAGGGAGAGACAAGGTGACCTCCGGAGAGAGAGAGGTCTGACAGGCCACGGAGAGAGTCAAAATGGTCACAGAATGTGGACGAAGTGATGTAGCGGAAGGTGCTTAAGCAACGAAAGCGTACGAGGACTTGTTGTTTTCAGCATAAAATAACACGATAGGACTCAAGAAATGTAAGGTTTCGAGTTACACGAATCTATTGAATAGATATTTCAGCCTGGAAACAAAGACATGCTGCAGACCAGGCAGGATGCTGACCTAAGCTGTTGAGACATCTGGCGGGTTGAAGACAGGACCCCGGAGAGTGATCCAGGAGACTACATACACTGCGCACCTTAAGAGAGGTGCAGCAAGACTGACCATGGCCGTATTGTTGACAAGTAAATCAACAAAGAGGGTTAGGGACAAATCAACAAACAGGAAGGTTCATCCATGCTACTTTTGCTGACTGCAGAAAAGTTGAGAAGAGAAGATGAAGACAAAACCACTCGTTGCGATGTGGGTGTCACCTTGCTTTCTAGTCAGGCGGCGGAGGTCAGAAACCTGTTGGGACTCAAGATTGCCTAAAAGTTCCTCGTCAGAACACCATAATGTCTTTGCGATTTACAACTCCTTTGCAGGAGTTAAGGGATTGGTGAGTTGACACCGTGACTGGGAAGTTAGCAAAAGATTAGAGAGATGACAGGATACGTGCCTGTTTAGCATTGCGTTGCGAGTCTTGATGAGAAAGCTGCCGTTACATAAGTTAGAAACGTCGTCAACCTCGCCAAGGTGCATGAGCAGAGTGATGGATGGTGATAGGGAACACAGTGTCAAAGTATCAGTGAGCTGAGACAGTACAAAAAAACGAGTACGGTCGTTAAGAGGAACTGAATGACGATTGGTGGAGGATTCCCGGGAGGGTCTGGTCCAGTCACAGGAAAGAGGACTTGGGTCTCGGAGCAGTAAGGCAGCTCGATTACAGGAGGAAATCATTAGTCGTAGCCATAGTAAGTGTAAGGTGAAAGGCGGTAACGACCTCTCCCCGGTAGAACAATTTTGAGCTCAGGAACACAATAGACTCCAGAAAGTCAAGTCTCTGGTCACTTTCACGTAGTCAAAACCTGTGCAGTTCTGTCAGAAGCGGAGAAGCCCTAAGCTCCAATAACATAGAACTGGCCCATCCCCTTCTTATACTACAGGGCTTTGGGTCTCTGAGGGAGCACGTCACCGTGCTTTGATCCCGCGTCTGAGTCACAAAAATTCGACTGATTACATCCTCCAAAACAAGCACTTCCACGCCTCTCCTACCGTTCCCATCTGCCAGCTTGAAGCCACGAAGTTAAACACCAGGAGAAGAAAGGATGGTTTTTAACCACAATAGTCTGTATTGCCTGTCCCAGTCTGGTCTCCATCGTTGACCTGTCCAGCTTGGGTAACCCTAACAAGAGGAAAACCCTTCCAATGGCATAGCTCATGGACAGAGGCACGCAAGCCCTCTCACTACAAGGAGCCGACCATTCAGGGGGACTGATGCTACATGAAATCATTGGAGATACACTGAAATCACTGTATATTTGCTCAAGAAAGATTACTTTGAAGGAGCACACTAAGTTTAACGATTTTACGATTTAACACTAAGTTTAACGATTGTTTTTTTTAATAGTAAAAGTCTAGGAAGTTCTGGGTACTCAGATATAAAATTCTAAAGAACTGATGATTTTTCGTAGGTAAATATGCAGAAGTTTCTTTGTAAGATGTGATGTGTGTAACAAACTTGGCCGCAACACTTGTAGCTATTATAACTTATATTAAGCATTCCCTTTATTATTGTTCAAGGTTTTAAAATGAAAGGCTACAGCATGAGTTGTAGACATAATCAAAACAATAGAAAACTGTAGTAGCATGCATTAAGTAAAGAGCATTTGTAAAATTCATGAAAGCATTACCATGAAGCTATAATTACATAAAAATAACAAAAGTCAGACTGTACACACAAAAAACAAAAACGTTTTAAGAAACAAAAGTGTTCCATGACAACTTATTTTAAGATGAAATTGAGTAACTAGTTGACTCATCCTTTTCATTATCTGCTTTGTACAAAGACATAAAAATATTTCATTATTTTACTTCATTATTTACAAAGGAAACTTTTTACATCACACATGATAAAATGACAGTTGCAGATTAATGGCAATATACTGTTGAAGATGATTCGTCTCGGTACTTTTATCAAACGATTTTTAAAACTTTAAAATATCGCATATTTAAACCAGATAAAAATCCATGGTATAAAAGTAGACTTGCCATTGCTAGTGGCATTATATATGCAGTATAAGTAACAAAAAATACTACAGTATTCTCTTCTTATTTTAAGGCACCTATTTTCCTTTTTAAGAAATTCCATATATCAAAATGCCAAAACTTAGGATCATTTTAAAATGGCATTTCGTTCCTGGAAATTTGAAATTATCAGATACAATAAAATTGAAATAACGAACCTGTTTGTCTATGTATGGAATGTCAAAATATTCAGGTTGTATTTCATTACCAGCACTCTGTAAATTCCATATAATACATGTACTGCATTTAGCAAAGGAACATCGAAATACTGAACTTGGTTTTCATTTACAATCCATAAAAGAACGCAACATTGATCTAATCCATACCAATACGCTCAGAGTGGTATTACAGAGTAACACCACTCTGATAATATACTATATGTATATTATTATATTTCCATCAGAGTGGTATACGCTCAAGAGTTTTGTAAAACATGTTCATATGGTTACATTTTGCCACAGCTCAAACAAATGCTGAACTGAGCGTAAGCAAAATTAAATTGAACATGTTAAAGTTCAAGATGGGAATAAAGGTAATTGTTAAGAAATTCTTCCAATAAGACAATGCTAGATGTGATCTGGCATTGAAAACTCATTATCTGTGAATATGTACTGTGTGACAATAAAAGAGCTTATGCATGATCATGTATTTTTCCTCCATCAAATGCTTAGAAATCACAAATGCATCATCTTAAACCACAGTGAACTGGTTCACTTTTTACACTTTCCGAGTTAATGCATGAAATGAGAACACTAAAACATGATCTAGTCATAGACTGAGATTTACTATGCACTATGAACCAATGGGAATAAGCATGCAACCCTATAGACAAACCATACGTAAAATCATTGGTTTCTCAAATTCAAGTTTTTTAACTTCGAGACTCGCTTGACTTAGCTCACTATGGTTTAAGACAATCTAAATCATAACCTACATAAGACATTGACAGACTCTGCATCAACCATTCTTCGTTTCATGATCACAATAATGCATGGAAAAATATATACTGCCCTGATCATTTTGGATTATTGATTTTTTGTATTTTTGAGGGAAATCACCTGTACAACAAATAGTATACTCAATTTCAACTTTATACAGTAGCATTGAATCAGAAGCGCAGTTCACCTCTTCTTGTCACTAGTCGAATGTAGTCATCCCTAGTATCTACTTTCCCAACATAACTTAAGGCATGTAAAGATACAAAATGAAAGACGAGCTCAGTCCCTGATTAGTGTTCGACTCGTATCTGATTCAAAGATGCTGTATAAAGTTGAAATTCAGTATAGACTTCATTTCATTAATCATTCATTTATCATACAATTTGTTACAAGCCTGGTATCTTTAACCACTATTGGCATTATGGTAATGTTTATATACCAGTTTTAACACCAATTTTGAATACACAAGGCATGTGAGAAAATATTCCTGCCTTAGCTATGATTGTTTCAAAATCTCAATTTCGTATAGAACAACACGAAACGATGGCTGTCTTATTTCTGGAGGGTACAAAGGCCGTTTTCAATATTTTATGTGTACATTTCATTACACATATGACTTTTACTAGTTTTACAACATATGATTATGCTTAACAGAAAATATCACCATAATAATTTTCATGTAATTCAATAACTGTTTTTTTTTTGCTTCAAACTCAATTTGATGACAAGTTTACTTTTTTTTTGAAAAAAAGGTACCGGGTAATTTTCATCAAAACTGATTTCAAATATAATTCAAGTTCTTCTAATTATAATCGAGATGTAGAGTAATAACTGAAGTAGACAATGTTGATGTTAATTAAACCATTTGATGAGTTAAGCCATTGCTACACCAATATATCAGAATAGTTACTAGTGCTAAGTGGTACACTTATTCTACCACACAAAAAAAAACACTTTATATTTATTGTGAACATTTGTCATAACAATTTCAAAGAAACAATTTTCACAGAAACGCCTGTGTGAAAGATAACTTTGAAATGTCACACCCAATGATAGCAAGACACATCGTCTACACATCGCCCTGTAATTAAATACAGCATATAGTTTTTTTACTGCATACAATAAGTCCTCAATTTAGGCAATAGTTAAGTTCTAAGCAAACCTTGCATAAATGGAAAATTGAAATATTGTATATCAAAATTCTCATGAATTGGTATATTTGCTGCAGATAATCCCAGCATAAACAGCTGGCATTTGAGTCTAACGTTGTGGTGGAAAAAAAGTGGATGCAAATTAATTATCAAATTACCACCAAAATAGCATAATACCGAATTTTCATTTTCACATAGAATGAACAACCTAGAACAATCTCACAAAATAGCATAAATAGAGAACTTCCTGCATACCACCATTGGTGTCTTACATTTAGCTGTATTTTCTACATACAAAAGCTGTGTTCAATGTTAACATTGGCTATCGATCTTGTCTGTATAAAAAGTAAGATCTTCAATGCAAATAATCATCACTGATCATGTCTATTTGAAAATTCAATTTTCCATCTTGAGCAAATCCCAAATACTAGCTGCATGCATCCGTCTATTTAAAAAATACAGCTTTATGAAAAATTTACCATCATCGACATATTTCATACTAAAACGCGTTTCAGTCCATGCACATCCAAAACTTTGCGTTAGTCTGCAAAATAACAATTCTGTAGAACAGAGAATGTTTTGAAAATAATGGTATTGGTCCCAATGATTTATGAGAACTGTACACGTCACAGTTTTGTATTTGAGTTTTATTTAAACTGCTATGCGAACAAAAAATGATTACGCATAATGCAAATAAATTCTACAATCAATACCAACAACCTAAAACCATTTTGCAACATTGTACCAACTAGCAATTTGCTTGGTCAGGCTTCCCCACAATCGTATCACAAATCACCAATCGTACTACAATACCAAACATCACAGATTCTTTTCATCAGAGACTTTCAACCTGTGGCAGTTTAGGAATGACATGATTTTTCACCAATAAAATGTATCGCATCTTATTGCGTATTAACATCTACATGTCGGTAACTAGCTAACAAAATTAAAAAATCTTCATGACTTATAGCTCAAACCCAGATGGAATTACATAATTCCACACATTACAATGGCATTGATTCAACAATATAGTACATACAATTTCTATACAATCATAGTGCATTTTACAAGCTGCATTTTCATTGAATAGGAAGACATTGAGTGAGCGTCCTACCTGAACCTATGAGTACAACTCTACTCTCCACACACATACACACACACTCTCATAATTTCAATCGTTGAGCACAAAATGCGATCTGGAAGCACATCTTGATTTTATTCAACACCGTTTCTTCTTGTCATGTTTACCTCGTTTACAGTCACTGGCTTCTGTAATAGTTTCCCTGCCGTTCACTGCTTTGATGGTTACAGTTTATTTTCAGTATCTTATATACTGAAATGAAAAAAAAAAGAGCAAGCAATCATGAGTCTTACATAATGTAACGACAAATGAATCAACAAGCAACAGTAATATATAATCTGAAACTGTTGATGTCAACTAACCAAGAATAAAAATTAACAGACCCCAAAATGCAGAAGTTATAGTTCTGTCTTAGTGTATGTCTTTTAACTACTTTCAACAAGAGTCTGCTGAATATTACTTTAGCTGTACAAGTCACAACATTTCTCCATGCTCAGATTTAATGGGTTTTTCTTATCATTCCAGTAGGCCTATACATTAAATGTCTGAGCTGAATAGAGTGAATTGACTATACCTCATATAACTGGTGGAGTTTGGCACTTCTGTCAGTTTAATAACTCAAATTTTCATAGGCCAATTTTGACCAAATTTCAGATATACGCTCAGTAACAAGTACAGATGTGCAATAAATACCTCATTTGACCCTAAGTTCTACAGAAGATTGACATACCTTGCCAATCAAATGCACAGAGTAAGCTAGCACCTCAAAAAATACATGAAATGTTGCTTAAATTTCTACAATACCAAAGCATGCGGCACAATCTGGTGACACTGAATGTAAAAATAAAGTAAAACAAAATGTACGAGCTGATGAGAGTAAAATAAATACCTCAGCTAACTGGCCGAGTTTGGCGTTCTTGTCAGCTTGACAAGATTAAATTTAGAGAAAGTCTTTCACTACAACTGGGAATTATGGACATATTCTCTCCCCACGCCTATTAGTCTTGTTAAATAAAAAATTTGCTGTAAATTATCTAAAAAATTCTTACTGTTTTTTGTATTAGTGACGCTTCATATGCAGCGATAAATGGTCAGATCGAGAAAAGGAACGTTGACACTGGCTGCATTTGAAAGGTTTCTGACCAGTATGTTTACGATAATGCCTGGTCAGTTCATCAGAACGAGCAAATTTCCATGTACAGCCCTCCCACGTACATGTGTAAGGTTTCTCTCCTAGAAAACAAAAAGAACATACTACATCAATAAACTTTATTAATAGTTTCACAATATGGGTGTACAAATAAAATATACAAAGAAAACATTTTGATCCAACAAGTTTGAAAAGCAGGCACCATGCATGGGCTACTACTAAACAGAACATTTTTTAAGAAACATTTACTAATGCATTTCTGCACTAGTTTTAACGATGCAAATTTTCTTACCTGTATGTGTTCGTTTATGAGCTTTGAGATGAGAACTTTTCGTATAAACTTTTTCACAGCCTTCAAAGTCGCACTTATGCACCTTTCTCCTTCTTAGACTGTCTGTATATATACTATCACTGCCAGACACCCCTAAGGAAGCCATGCTGATAGTTGGTGGAGAGTTTGCCATCCTTGCACTGGTTAGGCCATTAGGAAGAGTGCTAGTCAAACTTGGCACAGCCACCAGAGTAGCAGATTTCTTGGGATACTGCAACACACTGAAATAAAATTTTAAAATTAATGGTTTCACCTTTCAGTTTCATAACCCATGTATTGGCAATTAAACACTTTTCACAGTACAGGCAATCCTTGATTAATGTGAGGGTTGAGTTCTGTGAAAAAAAGACCTGCATAAATCAAACAATGTTGTTCTCAATCAAATCGAATATCAAAATTCCCCCCAAAATAGAAAAAAATACAGCATAGAATTCCAGGATGAGAACCAGGCAGATCACATGTGTACACATTGTGGAAGAAAATTAGTAGTTGCAAGAGTAGTCACTTATGCTATATGAACCACCGCACAAATCACAATAAGTGTAAAACATTTCTGGCTTATAACAAGCATGAGAGGGGAGATTTTTCTTGTTGCATAATAGCAAAAATGCATATATGAAGAAACTCATACATCTAAAGCCCCCTTATTGTGGTTTCATAATTTCAAATACTGAACATTTCAAAAATAATGTCACATTTTGACAAAATCATAACTATATAACGAATAACAATATAGCAACGTGCTATGCATCAGTAGATAAAAAAACAAAACGCTACAAGTTACATATGTTGGTGTTTGATTGATGTTTTGCACATTCACTGCTAGAGAACTCATTGTAGTAAAATGGCGACCCCACAGCAGAAAGCTTTGCCTGATATAGAACAATGGGTTGCTATTGCCATCTTAACAATAGACAAGGACTTGCTCATTTCTTTGTATGGCAGGAATGGTTTTCCCCTGGATCTATGCAGAGTCTCCCACATCGAGTCTTTGTAGCTGTCGATAAAACTTGTATAGCACAGGTACATAACACATATAATTGATTGTTACTTAGCCTTGTCAATGTGTAACAATCTTTTGTATAGTTACAAGAAGCTGTCAACAAAAATGTTAAAAATAAAAACTTGCTATCTTAAAAGCGTGTTCTAATAATCAGTTACCGTATCTAACTTGCTGCCCTAGTGATTTCACAATTCTTCTATTATTATTTTAATACTTTTGCCAGTGAATATTCTAAATTAACCAGAAGTGTATTTAAACTTTATAAAAATCCCATCGCAATTAGCAATTGATATTAGATTTCTTATACAAACGATTGGTGATTTATGAAAGTTTGATCGCAAATATTCACTATATCAAATGTCACAATTCAAACATCAAGGTTCCTACCGAAATTTTGAAGTATATATCCCTGACAATTACCCTGTAATATCCTTGACAGAAAATTGTGAATTTCTAAAGTAAATGCAATAATTCACTTGTTAAAATTTACATTTTTATTTGGTTGAGAATAAAAATATGCAAAAGTTCTATTCTATATGCAAAAGTGTTTATTTAAAACCAAAAAAGAGCCCTAATAAACCTGAAAATATAAATAATTTTTACAACTTATCTAACCTTAAATTGATGTGAAGAACCACACATAGACATACTCGTAAGTATAAAAAACAGTACATAACTCACTCTTGTTTATTTTTGATACAGTGCTATTTGATTGTTTTTAAAAACATCCATAGTCTACTCGACAGGATGCAAGTCTACAGCTGCTGCAGTTTTGTTTTAGCTGCAATAACTGTCTATCAATCGCTTCCTCCTCCATATGCTTGTTCATTCGTAGTTTTTCTTCGATTCTTTGAGCTCCCGAATATCCTGGTCGACTTTTCGCTTTTCTTGTCTCTTTCTTTCTTCGCCTTGAAAAACCAAAAGTTTCATTTCCAATGCACCGTTTATAGTCAAGTCTAACAGATCAAATCATGTTTTATCAATGTCAAATCGAACAAATGCATCCAGTTGCATGCAATCAGTCATAAACTCGTCTTGGATTGACAATGGCTTCTTCCATTAAGTTCTCAATGAGGATGGATTTGTGCACTGAAAGTTCATTTTCTACAGGCGTTTCTGTGAGATAATATTAAGCAAAGTTTAACAACTCGCTATAGAATATAAAACATACTGTTATTTGACATTATCCCAAAAAAGAACTCATCTAAGCCAGCTTCATTTTTAAGTTTTGAAAGGAAACCGTCGAATTGCTTCTGTAATTCACGCAGTGTGTGTTAGCAGCCTCCATTAATTTTACATACTGTTCTTTGCGTTCTAGGCTTTTTTTACCAGTGATTCTCACCTTCATGAAATGCAGTCCACAGTTCTTTTCTATTGTAGATTTATGAAGATAATAATGAGGTCCAATGCAGACAATGAACAGAAAAATCTATTCCAAAGAATACTTCTCCTTTCGAAGCACTTCTTTTCTGAGTGATTCTCATTAAGTGTTTGTAGCTGAAGAAAAACTTGGTAATATCTTGGCCACTACACTTTGTTTCCTTCAGCAGTTATCTGGTCACAAAGCCAATGTCTATTTTATTTCTCTCCAGTATGTTCTTGGGTTTCTTCAGATCGACTGCTGTAAGCTGGAAACCGGAAGTACTATTTTCCAAAATCACAGGCTTAACGACACGACTCATTAGTCTACAGACCAGTCAGCAGTTTTACATATAGATATGGGACAAGTTGCTTTATGGGCTTTGGAATCGTTTGAGGAATGGTTCACAATCAGCAGCAAAAGTCTTGAAAAATGCCATCTTGCATCTGATCATGTCATCACAGATGATTCGACAATCTACGCAGGTTGGCTATGGAAAGCGTTGAGTTGCTGGCGACGTGCTTCTTAACATCATCAAATATTTTAATTGCCACACGTAATCCACAAGTGCCTAGCTGTAGAAGTGACTTTTTGTAGATTGCTTCCATCTGTTTACGTTCATTTTAAGTTTCATTCCATGGAGACTTGCAAAAGCTTGGATAAATAAAGTGGAATATTCCTTCAAGAAACTTTTCCAATATGTGGTCAGCTTTAGCCAGTTACATAAACAAGCTGTTCAAGTAGCATGTTGATAGTCTGTCAATGCTGGCATCCAAGAATTGGATTACTCGGTCCATTTGACCCTTCTGAACAACTTTGCTTAGAGCTTCATCAAAACATAGATATCACATATTCAGAGCACTCTTTTAACTGCCACATTAGAATATCCTGGAAATATAGAGCCAATCCATATGAAATATAGTATGCTGCTTTTGTGTACTCTAACTTAAAAGTCTGATGCTATTGAACTGTCCGAAAAAATTTGCTTGAATGAGTATACATCTCAAATGTTATCACATGAATTAAATGACATTCTCTTTTCCACAACTTCCAATTACCAGACGCATTCAGTCTTGGCAATGCTGTCTTTTAACAGAAAATTAGTAATGTCTCCTTGTTTTCTCTGTACAACATGTTCTTTTCCCTTTGGTGTATCAATGCACAGTTCAGATTTAATAATTTTTTTTTTCAGATGCACTGCATGAATTCTTCTTTTTGCTTGCATCCAGTTCAAACTGAGATAGAACAGAAGACTCACTCAGTTTGGTCTTCAAATTTCGAACATGCAAATCCCTCTTTGCATGACATTTTAAAAGAAGTTATTTTATTTTTTACATTACATGCCACACACGATTAACTACAAAGCATATCAATGTTTAAGATGTGGTTTAAATGCTTTTAAATGACTGCAAACATACACAATACATATTATCAAAGCTCAGAGAATGCACAGAAAAACAACTTATTATGAACATCTTGATATGGAACTCATTGGTGAGCCATGAATTGCCTGTATCAAAGTCGAGTAACGCAATCACGTTCATAATAGAGATCAGACTTTTTCAAATACAGCACTGAGTTCTTGACCAATGTGATTAGGTCAAGTGAAATGATACATTCTTAACATTAGTTATCAGAGAATGCTAATGGGTTCAGAATTGTTTTACATTAAGAACATTGAACAGTTGCTTGGAATGATCTAAAGGGGAAAAAACACTGAAGAAAAAACAACGATAAAGTTCAAACTACGCAATCTATTTAAACAGTTGAAGTTTTTAAAAAACACTGCAGAGTTCCTTTAGAACAGGTATGTCATAATTTGGGCAACAGGATGTATAGGCAGTCTTGAACCACAATGAGAGCCGCATAAGCATATTTGCACAATATCGAGAGCCATAGTTTTTTTTTTATAACAGTAGCGTTTTCTTCTGCTCTTTTAAATTGAATGTTTTACTATATGCATTATGGTGTTGCTTATCCTCCACATCTATGTCAAATATAATAATGTACCTTAAGTTTCTAAAATATAACAGTAAATATATTGTTAGGTGAAACTTGCACAATTGACATGCCCGTCAGTTTTTGTTAGTACATATCCAAAAACTATTGTCATGTATTATGGTATATCACTAATTGTATGATGCTGTGATAGCAAAGTCAGCAAGATGAAATGAACTCAAGTGATCCCACTCTTGAAATTTTGGGAATTCGTAAGTATCTCTTGTTACGTTATGCTGGATTACTCCTTACTTAAATGTTAAACTAAAATCAATAAATCCACTCGAAGATTCTATTCAACCAGCTTTCTAATAATACCCCTTCTAATCTATCTCTAATTACCACCCTTTTACGTCAATTGAATGCTCCGTGAAAAATGGCTCATTAAGAAACTAGCAGCACAAGCACATTGGTAAAAAAATATGGATATTATCATTTGTAGAACAGTTTATCAGGCATATTATACATACAAGTCTTAAGGTATGTATAATTGTGTTAAACAGTTATTATGCAAATGTTTCAGAACATATCACTACAGGCTAACAATACACATATTAGCCAAGACGAATTTAAGCATTCCGTAGCCCAACTACAGGGGAAAAAACAGAACTTCCATAAAACTTTTTTATGGTGCCTACCTGCTTAAAATCCTGATCAGACCTTAGGAGAAAAAAAAAGAAGAATACTAAGCAAGTAAATGCATGGCAAGTGCACTTTAATTGTGTAATAAAATGTTAATTAATCACAACCTGACGCGCTTCAGAAACTTGTGAAAGAACATTACCGAACAAAATGCTGGACATACAATAACAGGAAGAGCAAAAAAAACAAACAAAACAAAACAAAAAACAAAAAAACAAAAACAATTTGATCTTTATTGACATGACAATTTTTATCTTAAATTTATACTTGAACTTGCTCAGAATTCAAAGTGGCCAATAATGTTTAGGAAGTGAAAAATTTAAATTATACACCGTGCTATAGCATGCCGGTCAACTTGGCAATAAGAAAACGATTTCGCGTTAGTGTATTAATTATTCCTCATGTAAATGGTTCATTCAACAAAATGAAACAGCACAGTCATTCTGATATTTTTTGTTTACTCTTCTGGAAGCCGCTGAGAGTTGTTTGCTCATCATTATCCATAAGCTCATCTAATAAAGCAGCAATGTAGGCCATCACTTGCAGGTTGTGTGGTAGGCATGACTGTGAGAGACAGGTTCTTGGTTACTTTGCTCTATATTCTACGACCTGAGAATTCATGTTGAGTTTGCTTCTCATGGTTTCTTTTACTCTAATCGCCACCTCCACACACTGAACCCAACGAAGAACTACATTTCAAGTTCTGTTATTGCTCTTCCACTGCAGAACATAGAACAAAATCCACCTATGCTAGCTGCTGTTAATTATATTTTCACCTAATTCTAATTTGCACACACAAATAACAACACAGTCATAATAGCCTTCTATGATAATGCATTTCTAAGATCGTCTTATATGTATGAGTCTTCTATTAGTTTTTCGGAGAGGAACCATAAATGGGAAGAAATTCGAGATTTAGCTCAGTAGTGACATGGTTACACAAACACTGTTAGCGATAAGCTTATTTCCTATTGTTTATCAATGACCAAATTTGCATTTCTAAACTTTAACATGCTATGTCACGATGTCACACACGGTCAATCAGAATTTTCTATCAGCATAAATGCTAGTCAACACTGGGGTTGTCAATAACTTGACAACAATACTGGTTTGTGTAATTAAGTGCAAGTGTTTCATTTTCACAGTTATAATACTGTACACATCTGAATTTGACCAAGTCACAGTATCATCTGTTTAATGTTCAAATGTCAATATCCAAACGTCAAGTTCACACATGAACGAACATAGTGTTACTGCATAAATACTACATAAATTAGAAGTTTCTGGATGTGGATCCCAGGCTGGGGCAAAAAAAATGTGTTCATCTTTGCTTTATATTCAAAAACTTAAGTTTTTGTATATGGTTAGTGTGTTTCATTTTTAAGATGCACCATATTCTACATTGTGTAGGCTAAAAACAAAATACGATGTCCTTCTACACCATTCACCAATTATATTAAAATATCTCTGCAAAATATACACTACTACTTAAATTTAATGATGGACACGGTTGACTAAAAAATACCTTCAAACTCAACTATCAAAATACAATGTTCAATTCCTCCTTTATTATATAACAATTTCATTATTATATAAACAATAAAAAAGAGATACAGTATGAAGCTACAGCTACTGTATGTAACTACAACTCAACATAACTCGAAACACAAAGGCTAAAAACGTACCCAATAATACTACAGTATATAATACATATCTGAAAAATCAGTAATTTAAAGCAGAATAAAAATTTAATAACTAAGCATCTAATCTAAACATAGAAAATGTGATGATAATATAATAATCTAAAATTAACAAAAGAGTTGAGATTTGTTTCAGGATAATGCATATGATTGGTCTTTACATTGAAACTTCTCTGCAGCATGCTGCTATGGCTTAATTTAGAAGCTTGAATGTCAAGGTGAATCCTACTAGCAACATCCTGAAACACCCTGGTTACTCCTCTATTTTAGTATAGATGGATTCAACACGAATTTGCAAATACAATGGACCCTCAAGATTCGAACATGACATGGTTCAGTTCCTGAGTTGTTCGGATTTCGAGTTAAATTTCCCCATGACAAATAACGTAAATTGAATCAATTCGTTCCAAATCCCCCAAAATTTACCCAATATAAAACATTTTAAATGCCTATTTAAAAATCATATTGTTAAATAATGATAAAACAAGTAGATTTAATTTTAACAGTTGAATGTTGCATTTATAATAGTGCATACATAAAAATAGTTCACAACAACAATGATAATAATAATAATATCCGAGGATTAATGTGTAATCTAAAATATCTATTGTCCAATGAAAAGTGTATTGTCCAATTCTTCTCCCGTATGTAATCGACTAGTTGTGGTTTATTAACATTACGGCCACTTTAATTTTCTTTGGAGAGAAACCTGTCTTATGTCATTTGATTTTTGTCTATTGTTTATATGGACCATCTGATTTTTTGTTCGGATTTCGAACCCATAGTTTCCTCGAATTTTTGTTTGAGTTGTTCCTAAGTCGAACCGTTTGGAGGGTCCACTGTATACGAGGAAAACAAACTGGCTAATATCTTTAAATTTAGTTTTATCCTATTACATCAACTGCCAAGTTGGGTAGCTTGAAGATTAACGATGTACAATTGAATAGTCTTCGAAAACACGCTTTCTGGATTATAGTTCACAATGAAATTATTGTGATGGGACAAATGCACCCTTGGGCCCCATTCAATTATATATATGACAAACTTGAAAACACTTGAAGCAAAATACAACAATCCCAGTTGTTCCAAATCCAAACCCCTTATGTTGTTCGATTAGCACTTTTACGATAAGAAACTTTTTTTCACTTAATGCTAAATGACTTTATGCTTCCCTTCTATTTCCATGGTAATATGCTTAAAATATTCGACCTTATGCTGGGTGCTAAATATACATTCAGTCCCAGTGATTAAAGACTTATTTCTACATTTTTTTTGGGAGTACAGTACAGTAGTATTAAATACCTATTTCGTTTGGGCTCAAAAATGTTGGATGATGATATGCAGTTAAGAATGTTTAATAACAACAGTTATTTAATTTTTACCCTTATAACCAACCATCTTTAACATAGATGAATGGATCTAAATTTGATTGATAAAAAACAAAAGAACTTTCCTTAACACAAACGAAACAAACTAAAAGTGATTAAAAACAAAGAGTTTTTCTTTTTATCACTTTCCATTTAAATTTGTTAGAGCTATCTGGACATTGAAAATATTAACTTGATTTTCATTAATTCTTATGGAAGATTAATTTTATTTAAAACCTTTTCAGGTGATGCTCAAGATGATGTTTTCAAGAGCAAATTACAAGCACTAAGCAACGAATTGCTTGTGAAAAACATTTGTCCAGTTTAATTCCACCAGCTGTAAGCAAATCTGTTCAACGAATGCATCACAAATAATCAAAGTGCATAGCAAATTATAATGGAATTAAAAGTAAACCATATCAATATTGACAGCAGAAATACACATTTCAATGATATGATATGATATGATATAACTTTACTTAATTTCATTTGCTGCTGTTCACATTCGTGTTATGGTAACATACACAACTCTCACAGAGACACTTGAAGCAGATTATATACCTCAACAATAAGCAGATTATTGTTGTAATTTTAAGCTCATGTACTGTTCACATTATGCTGTTATTGTACTTAGGCAGTTCATCGTTGTATATTAATATCAGTTTACAATAGTGTTGTTATTGTAACAGTGACATATACAACAATGTGTTGTGTCCATGAGTATCATATAATGCTGATTAACCGATGGCTATTGAGGTAATATATGTTATGCTGCTCTTTCAATGGCTAATGAAGTAACAACCATGTACAGTATTAGGTAAGTATTGTCATGGAAACATTCGTGTGAGCACAACCACTATTGCCAATTATCATGGAGTAGAGAGCTTGAGCAGTGACCAAGGTCTCACCATCAACAGGTATTGTTTTCATCAGACAAGTTCTCAAAACCAATTTGTCTTTGTTTTGTATCAGATACAAGTATCATGTACACATATTGTGTGGTTGTTTCTCATAAGATTTGCCCACAATTGAAGCAATTTTGCTAGAGTAAGCCATGATTTAGTTACTGTCACAATTATCATACAAATAAAAAAAATTATGAATGCAAAAGCAATACTTAACGATTTTAGTTCTTTACATGGCAATTAGCAAATATGCTAACAAGTTAAGCAAGTTGATAAGACTCATATTTATATTCGATGCTTAATAACATTGACATTAATTTTCAAGTTTAACAAAGTTAAAACGTTAAACGGTTCTTGTTATATCTTGAATAATAATCAATATCATCGTCTAATGAGAATAAAAGCTAATCTTAATTCTATAAACACTTACAGTGATGCTTCTCTAATCCTTTGCAGGGAAAGCAAAGTCGTAGATCCAGTTTTATTACTGGCATCTAATAATGCGAAGGCCTCATCTCCCGATGAACAATCTGAAAAACAAACAAAAAAGACAGTAAATACAAGTAGCTAGATTTGTTTGAAATCAAAAGAATATTTAAATTGTTTCTTGTATGGGATACCATGGACATCAACTAGAAATTGGGCCCAAAATGACATGCCTTAGGGCAATCATTGATCCCCTCAAACACCATATATACCTGCCACTTTGATTTCCTCCATAATGCACACAAATAACATTTCCCGCCTATTCAGAACACTATATCTTTTGTGTTAAGAAAAAGTGATCTATAATCAAAAATAAACTTCCGCAAATGAGCAATCTCGAGTTTGTATTAGTTTTACCAGTGAAGTTGAATAATCTTGTTTGAAAAACATAAGCTTACCAACCACTGATTTTTTAAATAATTCTTATCTGTGTAAATTTATATGTCTCTGCTAATCTCCAATCTACAAGGTTAAATAATCTGGTTTTGAATAACACGCTCTTTTTTTAAATGATTCACTGTTTCAGCCAATGGGTGCACGCTTAATCTCACCGAGCTCCATGAATATTTCAACCAGGAAAATATTCCACTGGCAATTTTTCAACCAATGAGGGTTGTTCGTACCTACAGGTGTACATTTTGAAGAAATAAAATAAAAAAGATCTGAAAACTGATTAAATAAAATAAAGTTATTTCGAATAAAGTGCATGTTTAGAGTGACATAACAAAGTAGCAATTCAAATAAGTTGTTTAGTATCCACTTTGCCGCTTACAGAAATGTCAGTTTTCCCACTTTTGAATCAAACTGTTTTGTCCCAAAAATGTCCTCATAAATGATTTCAAGATATTTAAATTTAGACATTGCATATTCTCACTTTAAAAGATTGCTCACATAAAAAGTAAATTTTTTTTTTTTTTTAAAATGGTGTATAAAAGTTGCTGTTTGAGACTCCACAAGTTCCAGTTTAAGATCAGATAAACCAATACAAACGTAACAAACCCACACAATTTTATGATTAATGATAAATTATGAAGTGTTGTAATTTTTAAACTTGATATAGATATACCGGGTGTCCTGAAAGTCTGGTCTGATAGGAAAAGTATAAAAGAAACTCACTAACGAATTTACCTATTCACTTCCTGATGAAAATACTCAAATCTCGGAAAATGAAATAACGCCCTAGTAGTTTATGAGTTTCAATCTGTTCAATCTGTTTTTCGATTATGTCAATCTTTCGTAATTTGTATAGAGTTTTGTATATTCTATTATGATTGGCCCACTCGGGCTGTTTTGAGAAATAAATAAATAAATAAAATAAAATCTAAACTTGTAGTGTCGTATTTGACATTAAAAAAAAGCAAAATACTGTACATTAAAACTTTTCAGATTTAAGACAAAATGCACAACTGGAATTGGTCTCCAAGAAATTAAACAAAACAACTTGTTTTTTTTAAGGAATATTTGTATAACCTGACTTTCCTCCACAAAATTGAATTTCTGCATTTATATGATTAACACCCTTTCTGAAATCAATAACGAATTTTTAAGCAATCAAATAATAATAATAATAATAATAAACAAACAAAAAATTAACAACATCACGCTGGATCCTGTTTCACAGCCAATTTGTTAAAGGTGATTAATTGCCCTGAAGCTTAACGTCAGATGATGTACATAAAAAAAAAATTTGTAAATATTCTAAATAAAAGTTGATGTATGAAAAATAATTAGGAACACTCTTTGATGCGCAGTATGTCAAATGCAGGGGACAATAAACCGCGTAAGGGTAACAAAGTTTAACTATTATAAGTGATGTTCAAGCCATAAAATTTATTGCAATGCTGCAAGGAACTAACTAAATTTAGATGCAGAATATGTAAAAACAAAAAAAAACCAACAAGCTCTGCAGGTTTTATCATGCTGCAATGTGATGATTCGTGATGGACTGAGAAACTCTACTACTGAAGAAGGCCGCCAACTATAGTCCCTGTCTCTTGTTTTCTTTTACAAGCAGTGTTGTAAGGAGGAGGGCATGGTGCTGGAAAAGAGGTCAGTAATAAGCACAAAAAAACACACCAGCAGATCTGCCACACAATATATTGTGGTAGCCATATTATAACAAAAAAAACAAGCAACAGGTAGGTTGTCCTTCAGATGGTAAAGATGAAGTGGAGAAGAATGAGGATGATCAAGGAGGAAGGTCAAAAATGATTATTTTTTTTCTCTAAACCAGAAATAAATACTTGGGTATAAAATCACATGGTGTAAGTAATTGAAACAAAAACACCGATTTAATGATGTAAAACAAGCGTGACGAACAGAAGAACTGGCCACCACCAACCCCTATATTTAACGTTTCATTTAGATCCAATTAAAATATGTAATGCTATGAAAAAATACAATAGTAAACAACTTTTATTATTGTTGTTTAAGTTTTCATTTTAAATGTTTTGGCTAAAAAAACATTGTGTACGTATGTGTTTAAGTTTTACCCATTTCCACAAATTTCACTATTTTATTTGTGAAGCTTGCCTAATATAAGTTATACTTGACATAGATGTGCAGGATAAAACAGGATCATTTATATAGTGTACAAGTACATTAAAAATGCTTTAAGGTTTATATAAATATATACAGTAGTTTCGCTTTGCGATCTTTGAGAATGCGATATTCGATTTATGCGAGTTTTGAGTAAATTCCTTTTTTAATTTCTGCAAGTTTCAATTTATGCGAATTTAGATTAATGTGATTTACGCGAGTGAGAAATTTTATTTTTCGAGTTCTGCAAGTTTCGATTTATGCGAATTATGTTACATTTTGTCATTTTATGCAATTATTGGAACATTGGACTATACAGTATATTATCATATCAGCTAATACTGTATAAAGCATATGAAAACTGTATTTTGGATAAGTTCACTTACTTTATAAAATCTAAAACCTGTAACCCTAGGTATAGCTTGAAGCTAAGCATGCTCTCTAAGGATCAAACTTACTTTAACATGTCAGTCTAATGCATAAAATGTATCAGATTTCTATTATTTATGAATATAGCCTATCCTGATTGGTCTAAGAGTAATACATCAATTTCCATAATGACACACTGATTCTAACAAATTAAATGAAAGTACTGTATAGTGTATATTAAACTTAAAGATTCTCAATATCGTTAAATATCTACCTTGCTGTCAAGTTTATCGAAAATACCAAAGTTCAAAAACCCAATAGGTATTAAAAAGAAACAACAACCAAGAACGACTTAAAGCATTTACTCTAGATAGGGTGATTGATGAATATTTTGAAATCAATTTTTAAATCTATTATAATCTCCCCCATCTTGTTCACCATTATGAACACAATTTCGGCTACTTAAGATGTTCCTCTAACACAGTAAAGGGATATTGATTTCAATCTATCTCATCAACGTCAATTTTCCACCTAGAATTGCATAACGTCTAACTTAAGAGACTATAAGATCTCACAAGTTTAACCGAGGGTGAATTTATGGACGGTTTCAATCCGAGATTCATATCTATCAAAAAGTCTATTTATAAAGCATTGTACATCTAACCTAAAAAAAATTTTACAAGTCATAATCTAAATCATCTAAATTCTATAAATTAATCTAAAATAACAGCAATCAAAAACTAAATAATAGAAATACTTGCGCTGACTTGCGCTGCTTATAAAATTATAAGAAAATGCTAAAACAGTACGAGAACATTGAAATTGCATTTTGAACCCTGTATGAACCCTTCAAAAATATAAAACAAACCCTAAGTTTCTTGCAGCAATCGTGTATTTTATCTCTTGCAAGAAATAACAGCTGTAGATTAAGAGACAAGAAACAAATGGCCTACTGCCAACTATAGGGGGAAAAACTGGAGAAGTAGGTAAATATGTTAACACCTTACACTTCAACACAAGGTGTACAATATGTGGTTGTATACAACGTGAGTTCTAAAACAGTCAACTTAACATAAAGGCTTGCAGGTCAAAAGGAAAATCCTAAGGGTGAAGATGCTACTGACAAGTTACCGGTGGATTGCCTTGACACCCGGAACTGCTGCATTGAAAGTTTCTCTTCTTGGTAACTATAGTCTGAAGCCAGAATAACAACAATACTACTAACCAGTATTGAAACCTTCAATCTGTATATTGTAACCTGTATAGTGGCTAATGCAGCACTGTTCGCAACATAATTTTTAGATCTTTTGAAAAAGTAAACGCTAGTGGTTCGATTCGGTAAATCTAGACTTTTTTGAACGTCATGAAATGTCTTCAGTGGCATTTTTCTTTCAATTATCTGCACAGATTATTGTCTCTATCCAACAACAAGTGACTTGTATGCTCTGTGTGCAGTTCAAATACCAATGGAACATGATCATGATGAAAATGAATAAAAAAAATAATATTATTCAGGGCTTTCGAGGGAACTGAAAGCTCCCTTCCACCTTTAGAAACCAAGTGCTGAAGATACAACAAGATTGATGATCGTCTTGTTTTAGAGATTACACAAAATTAATTACCGCTCTTATTCAATAAAATAAGATGCGGTGAGTGGGAACCACTGAAACGTTTGTCATTTACAAATCTATTTTAAAAATTAGTGATTTCTTGCAGATTTAATGCATACCCCTTGCATGCGCAATTTAACATTGCACACTGGGTTGCCACCTTTTGGAGCACCCAAAAAGGATATCCAAAAATCACATTTTATCTAATGTAAATTTAGTTTTCATGTCATTTTATATGTAATTTAAGTTTGATTTCTATAGTTTTCTGTAGTACTTATTTATAATTTTTAAAATAATCAGGTGTGTCACCGAGATGATTTACTGTACATTGAAATTGAAAATTAACTTTTCAAGAAAATTGCAAATATGTTTGGAATTTCTGTATTTTATGGAGAAATGAGAAATTTACTCGTTTATTTGAAATAATGGACATTTCTGTGTCCTTTATCACTTCGGTAAAGGACAAAGGACAAATTATTCAAATAATACGGGGTCCTTAAAAATAAAGGAGGGGTGGCATGGTAACCCTAATCGCACAGTCTCCAAACTTTCGTTATAAAAACTTGAAACATCTATCAAATAAATAGAATTTGCAAAATATCCCAGTTCTCAAAAGCGTGTTTATAATGATACTGAACTACTGAAAATTAACAATAACCTTCACCAAAAGACAGCATCTTTATTTTGTGGGTAAACCAGTAATAGTTGTTAGGTAAGTGACCTGATTTTCATAAAGTGTTTTCAGCATTTATCATTGTCCCTGTGATGCAACTCATTTTAGAACATCTTGCGATGACATGCATTTCAATCCCACAAGCAAAACATTTTTATATATAAAAAAATGGTGAAAATTATTACATTGGACCATTGTTTTTAATTTGAAAAACCTTACAGTTTGTAGAAAGACACCATTTCAGAAATGGCCCAGTTTAGGCAAGGTGTACACATCTTAAGAAATCATCCCCAGAAGCTATCACACATTACATGGTATCATTAGTGTTTAGGCAGGCTTTTATGGTCTTGGTTAGTGTTTACAGCCAGGAACAATACATAGTGGAATGCCTTTCCACAGTTGATGCCTCTATTGACTGCTTTTGATAACAAGAGGTCGCACCCTAGGTTTTTCAACTGTCACTGCCCACTGTTTTTCTTTTTAAAAAACCGTGGGAACTTGCCCCTCTCAATTTCTCAGCCACGTAATTTTGGACATTTATAAAAAAATTTAGTTCCACTAAATTTATAAAACTAAAGAAGATCGAAGTGACACAGGTGTAAGCAATACTGTCCCCAGACCTGGAGTTCAAAATACAGGTAGTTCCTAAAGGCACCATCGGTTTGGTAAAATCGTATTCCAAATAAAGAGTTTTTAGTAACAATTTATATGAATAGTAAAAAGTGTTCAAAAAAAAAGTTTAGTTAAAAGTTAATAGTAAAAAGTTTTCAGTTTTAAGAAAGTGAACTGAAAACATAACGTAATGTAATATAACTCAAACTTTGAATTATTACGTTTTACAAGTGCATGTCTACAAACAAAGTCAGTTACATCGTGCACAAGAATTTCAGGGGTTATATTATACAATACAGTAATAGTATAATATCATATTAATTAATATTGAAACATTGGAGTACAAAATAACCTATATTTTGCATAAAATATAAATATAATAATGTTCTTACTACAATTATTTGAAATTCACCTTATTTTACCAAATAGAATAAAGACTTTAAGAATACTGGTATTTTGTATACTGAAACGGAAAAGCCTTCGAAGTGATTGAAATGTCATTGCATGTTAATTGGGCGTTCGTGCATTTCTTGAAAAACTCAAAATGGAGTTCCTCTTGGGAATTGGGTAAAAGCGAAATGACATGCTCAAATCGTGGCACTAAATTAATAACCTAAAATATATAATTACTATTTGTGTGCATTAGTGGTATTAAAAATTCATGAGTTCAAAGAACACGATTAGGGAGCTTCCTACACAATTAACACATGAGTACAGCTCACAAAGTGAGTTGATGTAAATGAATGCACCTTTTTTTGCGATGATCATTAGCAATAAATTAAATTCAAGCTTTTAAACAAACAAATTTTAATTCGTACAGTATTCATTTTAAACAATATTTCATACAAATCTAATCCTAGTTTTGCAAACAGACAACTACACGCTCCTTATGAATCCAGAATAATAATAATAATCTTTGGGAAGTCTTCAGAGAAATGGGTCAATGCTTACTTTAAATTAGTTTTCAATTTCATTAATGTAACTATACCTATTTGCCCTCAAGTTCCAAATACCTTTTTAAGAATTTTTTTTTCAGTATTGTATTAAAAAGAATTCTCATCTATAAGGTCCCAACTAAAAATAGATCTACATAAAATAAAGTTGATAATGAGTTTCATCAGTGCAGGGTGACAAGTATTTATAACAGGAAACTTAAATACAGTACAAAGAAATAACATAGGATTCTTGAATACACGTCTTCATAAGCAGATTAAAATTTAAAACATCAATATTACCAATGTAGGGTTTTGATTTCACCAATGTTAGGTAAATTGATGAGTTTGTCTTAAACTAACTGTATTAACACACGAGCTAAATAGTTCGTAAATACAATAGTTCGTAATAATCGTAAATTGGGCAGAAAATTGATAGTTTCCACAGGTTCATGATTTTATACGACTTAAAATAAAATTATGGTTCTTTTACTTTTTCGCTTAGCAAAATGTTCTACCTGTTCAGAAAAATCGAAGTACTGTGACATTCTAAGATTTCAGATTCGACACATAATAATAATAATGAAAGATCAATCCACATATTTTGCCTGTGAAAATTCTCGAATAATTACCGATCTGGTTCATTTTCGTAAATGATGAAACAGTACTCTTCACTTCAGTACAGTTACTGTTACATTATTGTGACTCTCAAGACCATTCCCAAGGAGGAAGGTGGAATTCATGAGATAATATGATAGACTGGTAAAAGTCAAAGAGATCATTTACATACACTGTACATGTAGTTAAGTAAAATTATTCTTTTTTCTTCTTTTCGGCACCTGTGAATTGAACTCACACCACACCCTTCTTTGATAAATATATTTTGTTCAGTTTGAGACAAACTAATCCTGTCACTTCACTTTAGATAAACAAATGTGGTGTGGGACAGAATATGGAAAGCTGGAATAAGGTTGTGTTTTGTCTAATTTTTATATTTTTTGACGATTTTAGCAAATCTTCCAGGGCAGAACAATTACCCTTATAGACAGACTAGCATTAAGCCCCGTGTTTTGCAAGGTACCCTTGTACTTCTCATGGTAAGGCTGGGACACAACAGATTTACGAAATCATTTCAACTACTATTTTTCCTTCAAACTATGATAATCGGTACACATACAGTTCCAATAATCATTGAAATGACCTGCCCCCTATTTAAAAATTCCAATTTAAAAAGTTGGAATAAAATGGGATAAAATCATCGGTTCTTTATTGTACATTGTTTTACTTGAATAGCATGCATTTTTTAATAGCATGGGATTGTTTGCATTTTAAAATTTAAAAAAAAAAACATGTGTGTTTTTAAGATTAAAAATGCATCATCTAACAATACATATCCAGTGGCAGCATGAATTTCATGTTAATTCCAAAAATGAAAATTCATCCATTGTTGCAGTCATTGTTTAAAACTTGTTTTAAACTATGTGCGGTTTTCCTTCTACTTGTCCCCCCCCCCCCGATGACAATATCCAGGCACCAAACATTTTGTTGACCTCTTCAAAATATAATCTGCCACCCTTCCAACTTTCAGCTTCGTAACCCTTACAGTTTCTCCTCAACAATGAATAACACCAACCAACTAACAGTAAATTCTTTTTTATATAATTGTCACACCTCCCCTGATGACAATATCCAGTCGCCAAAGATTTTGCACACCTCTGCAGAGTAAATCTCTCACCCTGCCAACCATCAGCTTCGTAACCCTTACAGTTTCCCCGCATTAATGAGCAACACAAAAACCACTATACATCATTACATCCGCAGTTATATAATAGTAAGATTTTCTTTAACGAAAAGGTTGTGCAGTATAATAGTCAAAAAGCCTATTGCCTATCTATTGACTGACAGTAGGATAGTGTGGGCCCTTGCATTTGGGTTCTGGGCCAAGGCTCAATCCCCCCTCCCTTTAAGAAGGGCCCTGTGCAGTTAAGTTATTGATTAATAAAAATGTTCATTGGTTACTGCAGGTCACTGCAAGCAACACTGCATACAGTGAAAGTTAGAGAAAAAAGTATAACTATAAATTAAAGAAAGTCAGCAGAATTGTATTTTTTCATAATAGTCTACCTACAGTAACTTATACTGTCTAGAAAATGAAAAAAAAAAACAGAAAGAGTAAGCACCATTGTTTTGCAGGTCACGGAAGATTCCAATAGAGCAAAGGCGCCAGAGAGTGAAGACCGCCCTCGCGCCCTCAGCTGCCACTGACCGGAACATGTAGTCATCATGGTTCTCTACCTACCTACTGCAGGAACCGCGCCTTCCAGCCTTTTTACAAGAAAGTTGTGGGAAACTTTGTTGCAGAGCTTTTCATGGCAGAAAATGAATAGTGAAAAAAAAATGTCCATTGGTGGCCTGTGCCTGGAGCCAATCGCCGGTAAAGCATCTTGCCAGCATAGCAAATTACATGAAGCGAAGATAATGAGAAAAGGCTGGAAGTTGACTCGAGTACTGCAAAACTTATTATTAGCCCCAATGGGTAGATAATTTTTTTTTCTAACGCTGCAAAGAGAATCTAATATATGAGAAAAAAAGAACTTCTAAAATTATTGGGTGTGAATAATAGCATTGTATCGCCTAAATTGAGACGTTCAATACCTTGGGTGATGTGGGAGAAAAATAAATCTTTCTTTTAGTTTTCATTTTAAGGATAACTAGAATGAGATAAATGAGCAAGATGTACATGTCATTTTTTTGGCACCATTCTAAATGTTCAGATCCCATTCCAGTTTTTGTCATGGATTTAATATTTGGAATATCTGTTTGAAACAAATTTAAGTAACGTTAGCATATTGTTGATTTGTCAATAAACTAACCAACAACATCACATATGATAAATAATGGTGTACGGTAGTATTTGATTTTATGATGTATAGTTCATGTTCATTACATGTCTTATGTTGGAGTCTACTTTTCACATACAGTAGTGTTTGCCAGTGAAGCATTCTTATAGTTCAATCGAAAACAATGCGATCGTGTTAAGCCACAATGAACTAACTCACGTTTTGCAATTTTTGCATAAAATGAAGCCACTAAGTCATGATCTAGTCATAGACTAAGAAGTATATCGCTGGACCAATTGAAGAGTTACACAGCACTATGAACCAGTCGGAATAGCATGCAAACCCTATGGACAAACCATAAGTGAAATCGTTTTCTTAAATTAAAGTTATTTAGTGCAGTATGGTTCAAGACGATCCAATTTTAAACCAGTAGCCCACCAACCCCTAAGTTTGAAGTTTCATTTATTCTTGTTTAACAAAATATAAATGTAAAATAAAATGTTCTGCTGTTACAACTTGTTCAGGTTTATATTTTAAAATTTCTTATTTTTTTTTATGATTATAAAAAATAAGTGATGTTTGTAAATTGTGTTCAATTTTACTTATTTACACAAAATTCACTTTTATTTTACAAGTTTATCTAAGTGGAGCTATTGCACTTGGTATTACAGGTTGCCTTCAATTGGATAAGCTAGTTTTAAAATTTTAAATCTGCCACCTTCAAAGTGGTGAAAATTTGCTTAAAAAGTCCATAGATCAATATGAGTTTCAAATACCTGTTTTAACACTGAATTGCAATAGGGCATGTCTGGGCTTAAAATACACTGACATGGCCCTCATGAGAAATTAAATTTCAGTTTTGATTTAGTAGCATCATCAGTTCATTACTCAAATTCCTTGTAAGCAGGTTTCACATAACTATTAAAGGCAGTCATTTAGCAAAACATACCTGAAATCCTTAAGCATGTACTTCGAATAAGTACAATGACTATGTAACCACCCATAAAAAGTTTCGAGTTTTTGATAATGATATACTAAGCACCTTACAAGAAATTCCTGACAATGTGAATAGTTGCTTACACTTTTCAACCACTTATTATCAGGTCAAACAGAACTGACATTTGTCTGGTATTATTAGAACAACATACAAAAAAAAGTATGTATCACTTTTATTTCGCATTAGATGCAAGCTGAACACAATCTGCACAAGAGCTTTAAAACGAAACATTTTTTCACACACGTGCTACATAGTGCCGAACGAAGTTCTTTCAACATTACTTGGCAACAATTTTATCCCGCCCTCAACTTACTCCTTGTTTTCAACAAGAATTGATGAGGAAGAAATAACTGAAAAGTTTCAGTGATTCACAGAGCATGTCATGCTTATAATAAACGACGAAGAAGTACATAACGAAAGTACAATGCATGGTCTATCATGCAAAAATAGAACTATTTTAATGGCAATTAGCCCCTCAGAATGGAGTATGCAACTCTGTATAATCTTCTACTTTTAATAATTCGAGCTTATTCAATCTAGTGAGAAATGTACCTGATTTATTAGTGGTTCTCAAGTCGATTCCGTTATGCACGGGCGAGTTATCATTGGAATTGCAGTTTCTTGAGCTCATGATGGAGTGTGGTGTACAAGATCGGCCTTTGTTTACTGACAAATCAACAGGTTCCATTTGTATAGGAGGACATTCCGCCTAAAACAAGACGAAAGAAAAAAAAGTAACCTTTAAGTGAAGTGAAACAAAAAAAAAATGTACCAGGTCATCAAACTTTGGTAATATATTGTTGTTGTGCAAACGTAAAATTATACTGAGCTTTGATCATCATGCCCAGAATAAAAAATCGCAGTGACCGCACACCGAATGTTGAAAAGTTCGGATAAAGTGTAATAAAAGGTATTATTTCCTATTTCTTACCTCTTTGGAGTTCATGCTATGGTGCAAGTGCCCAAATGAACTGGAACAGCCCGGAACCGAAGAAGCGTGCTTCGGAGATGGCCAACGCTTTTCACTGACTGGGTGACTGAAGTCTGTCTAAAAAAACCAAAAAAGAGAAAAAAATGCCATAAAATTGACATGTACAGTATTCACACATGAGAGAATATGAAGAAAATATTTAAAATGTATATATTTTTTTCAATATTTATAGTGTCATACTAAAAGAACTTGACGAAAAAGACAGAATGAGAGAACCTGAAAAATCTTTACATTTTATGCACAAGGCTAATGAAAACCATAATTGTAACTTAATCTTTTGTCACAAGTCTATGTCATTTGGTCTATTACAAATAAAATAGACCAACAGATTTGATCTGTTTTATAAACCAAAAAGAGAAAGACTACTACGAGACTATTACTCAAAGATTGCTGGACATTAGCCAGATTTTTTTCCTGCCATACTCGAGTCGAGAAAGTTGAGGATAGCTTGTGCAGAATTGAATGATTCACTTATGTATTGAATGTTAAATGACGCTTTCAAGGATGACAATACTGATTTGGACCAATATTCACGTACTCAGTAATTTGTAATATCCGTAAGTAGTTGTATACTATTGTCATTCAAATTCAGTCATACTCCAAAGGCATGGAAAACAAGGTTAGATTGAAGAGGATTGTCTTGTCTTATAATCTGCAATCAGTGTAGTACAGTAGTGTTGAATACTGTTTCTTTTAAGATCTGATAACCTACATATTATTGAAGAATATTAACTGAAAACCGTAAATTTCCAACTGTTTCATTGCAATTTAAGGTTTAAAATAAATGAAAATCATCAAGATTAGTGAAAAATTAAGTGTTCAACAACTGTTCATGTTCGGTTAATTTCCGTTTCATGAGGTACATAGCCTGTATTAAAATCTGATCTTTTTATCAGGTTTCTTAACATTTGCTTACATGTCACATTTATCAGCCCATTTCTGTAATATATTTCATTTCATTAATATATTTCATATTTCTATAATATAATAACTACTAGGATTGCCAGAAGCCGTTTCAAGAAATACCTGACAAAAGCTGCCTCAATCATCAATCATCATAATAACCATGATATTTCAAATTTAGAGTAGTAAAATCTGGAATAAAAATGTGGGTGTGTTCAGACGGAAATATAACATAAGCACATTAGTTTTAAATGTAGTATGACTAATATGATGATACTTTTTGCATTATACAATTTCATATTAAAACTAGTAAATAAACCCGTCAAAAATGGTGGGAGTTTGTTTATATTTTCATAATGCAATTTATTGTTTTAACTCATGTTGCTTGTCAGCATTCGTTACAATTATTTATTCTTTTAACTCGTATTGTTGCACAATATTCTTTACAGTCAGTGTATCGATTTCTGTATGATTTTTGGCATTTTCACATATGGTGAGATAGCGCTAGTAAAAACATAGTTACACTGCCCCATAGTAAAAGTTTCTAGAAGGTTTTTGAAAGTTCTAGAATTTTTTCTTTATGCCCAAGTGCAAAAGAAAGAATCACGTGATGTTCCTTGTGCAATGGGTATAACTGGTGAAGAGTAGTAGTAGGAACTTCTTTCCATTTTATTAGATTGGATAAACTAGAAGTAGACCCATATTATTGCACGGGAGAGGGGGAGTGAAACCCACCAAACTAAGTGACAATGTTATTATTTTGGAACGTAAAACCAACCAACAAACTCCATCTAGTAGCACAAAACAGAGCTAAAGCGTTCTTGACACACATAAATACATACATAGACCTGGCCTATGCTTATTAAGACATGCAAGTCACAATTGCAAGAAAATATTCATTAAATTCTCGGAAACTATTAAGAAATAATGTCATTGTGCAGGAATGCAAAATACTCGACATATATATGTCCGGTAATTACTGGTTTCATATTTTTTCCGGACAGTCTGTTAAAATATTGGACGATTCAAAACCGGACATCTGCCAGACTACTGATAAACCATTATGACCTAACTATCACATTCGAATAGGTGTACCATAGCATTCATTGCAAAGTGTCAAGAACTGTTTTTAATGTTACATTAACTGAAAAACCCATGTTTCGCACAATGAACCTTGATATTCAAAATGTGCTTGAGTTTAATCAAGCACTCTTCCTTATTCCAGAGAAGAATAAGCAAAGTTCCCCCACATTTGTGCAAGCATTTCGCGATTTTATTCCGCCCCGTCCTAATTAAAAATAAGTGAAATACTGCATACACAAGATTATAAGATCAGTGTAAACAATTAATCCTCTTCTTGATTAATTTTCTAACAAGTCCCCTTATAACGACGCCATTGTATACACAATAACTCATAAATTGGGGGAGGGGGCAGGCGTACAAAAAGTATTTATTAGCTTTTAAATGAAGATTCCTAAAACTTTTCTTGATTCTACCCCCAACTTAAGATCCTAGTTTTAATTAAATTAAACGTTCAGTACAAAGACAATTTCTAAAAATTATATTTATCCAAACAAAACAACAGGATATGAATGCACCAGAAGATGAGATAAGAACGAAAATTTTTGACCAACCATATCATAACCCAGTGAACGTGATATCGAATTCAAGACTCATCATGTCGCTCTTAAATCGACCAACTCTAAAAGAAGACAAATTCATTGAATACACCTCCAACTTTGAATAGGCCAATGCACCAACTGCATTTGATTCTTGTGGCATCAACATACCAGTAGAATGTTGCAAAAATGGTGTTGATGTTATGGATTAATCACCAGCCTCATCACATTCTCTGACCTTAATTTAACGAAAGCAGAAAAAAAAAGTGAAATATCTGAGCCACAAGTGTTTGCAGTGCTAGGCACATTTATCATTGTATGCACTGCAGGTAGGTCGGGAAGCTCCTGAAGTTAGAGTGTAAATTAAAATTCGTGTAAAGTTGGATTTTATCTAGTTTATACAGGAAGTTTATCCAGTAAAGGACATCCTCGATTTATGCGAGTCAACATATGAGAATTTGTCATTGTGATAAGGGAAATCCTTCCATCTCATTAAATGCACAAAAGAAATAATAAATTCGCTATTATGTGAATCTGTTCGGTTATAAACAAGTGATTATACATTTCTGTAACTGCTGTTTTCTTCTACAATATATTATGGATGCCACATGTGCCCCCAAATGCTGGCTAACAGGCTAGGATTTCTAGCTTTTCTATTTAATGAGAAATTAGATATACTTCTATTTGATTTTCTGCAGAACACAGTATGTAACGCTCATATCAAACGAGGACTACTCTCCAACTTATTACAATCAATCAGCTTTAAGCTATTTTAATTGCTTTAAAAAAGTTATTGGAAAATGCAACAGGTGTGAAAAAACGTCATTCATCGTCAATAGTGATAATTCATAACAGATTCATGTGGAAAAAAAAATTCAACTGATGGCAGACATTGATTTGCAATGAAATATCTCTTTGTAGCAAAACCTTCAAGAGAGATTTGAGGTTGAAGACATTGACATTTATAACTACAATTTCCAATTATCAATGAAGTTACACAAAGATGCCACCACACCTATCATGTAGTCTCCTAATCCAAACAGTAGTAGCCCACTATACACTTTTAATATCAAGTTTTTTTTTTATATATATGTATTTTTTTGTTGTTGCTATTGGACCTTGTTTGGTCTCCACCCAGAAAGATAAACAGCCTGTTCCACCCAACTCTCCAAGCCATTTAATACTGCTTAACATACGATTGTGTCACACTGCCAAAGTTAGTTTAGTTTCTTGAAATAATCCACTCCTCACCGATTTGTTGGCAAAATGCCATTAGCATCAACACAACAACGTAATTGTAGTGAGAAACAACAAACCTGACAGAAAAACACCACATTTCACTAAGCTAGCACTACTTTCATATCTGTGTAAATATAAAAACTTAACACAGTGGAGCCCCACTTTTCGGTGTTCCACTGATGCAGCGGTTATCAGTTATGTTCATAAGTACTATTTCTTGCGCACTCTTTACAGTTTTCGGAGTTCTGCGTTTGAATTGCGGCATGATGCACTATCCTACACTGCACAACTAATGTAGTATAGTGCACAACAGAGCACTACACTATTATGGTTTTATATAAGCATTCACAACAGAAACACTATGTTTCAGTTTTTGGTGATTTTCAATTTCTTGCAAGCCTGGAACATAAGCTGCTGTATGACGGGCGATACTGTACAAATACCGAAGGCAAGTAGGAACCCTCCAAGAAGCAGAACGCAACGTTATCTACATATCTATCACATGTACTTATCTTGTGCTTGCCAGTTTAGTGCTATATTACAATATTGACGCACATGACACACCCAACAACTGCTGGATTTAAAGCGTTTGTACGAATTGTAAAATACACGCAGCAATTCAACACCTGCAAAAATGCACACAGGCAAATAACAAGTCTTATTTTTTTTTTTACATTCACTCTGCTCCTCTTCGTATGACAACTCAATAAGTTAAAATATTGCATAATAAAATTATGTGTAATCCTGTAATTGCAAAGTGAGCAACCAGAGATTGAATTATGTGAACGAACTGGAATTTGTATTACAGTTTGTATTACCCTTATAAAATGAGATGTCTGCTTACATGATATGACTTGACTTCCAAAAGAAAGTGCGATTTAGTGGTGATTATTGGTAAAGATAAATTACCATTCATAACTAGTATTCTACTTTATACAGTTGTTTTAATTAGCAGATTGATTAGTTGACCTTTGGGTATGGTCCATCTTAATCACTGTAAGGATGGATGGGTCAAAATACCCTGACTAAAATAATTGATAAATTCAAATATACATCATAACCGATCCATCCTACAGAAATTAAGATGGACCATACTTAAGGGTCAACTAATTAAACTGCTAATTAATACAACCTTGACTGTATTACACCCTACTAGTAATATATTTTTTATGACAACGATGATCAATCTTTTTTTCAAGTTTAATTGAGTTAAAACAACAAAGTGCGGTAGGGGCAAATTGAAAATAGATCATTAAACTAATTCTCCTTAAGCATCTAGGTTATCTTAACACTTTAAATACACAAAGATAAAGTTGTAACAAGAAAACAAATCTTGAGTTACCTAAAGTTGGATTTATGTTAAGTTAATTGTATCAAGAAGCAGCTTTATTCTTGATATCACGAACAAAAACTACATTAATATTATGATCAGATATGATATCTTAATATAAAAAATGCATAACCTGTGTATTTAAAAAAAAGTAAACAACTTTATGATTGATATTTTACAGAGAAACATTAATCAAACTTCACAGTTTAGCATTGCACTCACAATTGCCCATGGTGTCCCACAAATCGTTGCACCATATATTCTATATTTAATACTATTAGATATAGAATATATATTCTATATATTCTATGTCTAATATTAACTAACTTAAATTTCACCTTACTCCATGATGCATGACTTGTGGGACACACACTTTATATAGCAGGGTGAGGCAAAAGTCTGGTCACAGCTAAATATCGCGAAAACCATTAGTGATATGAAAATTCTGATTGAACTATTGTGATGTATATCGGCCATGGG
>JAQIWH010000909.1:0-38264 GCA_034695005.1 Cryptops parisi | reverse complement strand
AAATCCGTTACATCAGCGTGTTAGTTGAATGAGTTCTTTTTTTCGGAGATCTGTAGGGAACTCAATGAGACCAAATCAGCGGTAGTGGACCATGTTGACCTAGGGTAGTAATGGAATTCAACCAAGACTCGTTTAGGTGATTGAATTGGGTTTTCTCCTTAGACAAAGAGTCATTCATGTTTCGAAGGAACAAAATAACATTGGGCTACTACCAACTTTGTTCTTTGTACTACAATAACAATAACGATAATAATCTGTTCATTTCTATGAAAGTTTTAAGTGCCAACGTTTCGTCAGACTAGACATGACAAAATTTAAGTGATTTGTATACTAAGTTTGCGACTAGTAGTAGTCGCTGAGCGTATAGTAGATTAGTATTGTATACTACAGACTTTTCACTGGTTGGTAATGTGTAGCTAGTGCTGCTGTACTCACTCACCGTGTTAACACTTTCGCCAACACCCAGCGTGTGCGTTGGTTTCATGGTCGTTGGTGGTGATGGTGGAGCGCATTTAGTCGAGTCCTCGTTAAAACTTTTATCACCCCTAAAAGCCAACTAGAATACACTCGGTCGCCATTCTTGGCAAGGTGTAAACTGACACGAGCGTAGATTTTTAAATGAATCACACACCCGTGTTTGCGAGAACAAAAATTTTGCGCTTTGCACAAGGCTCAGTTTGCATATTAATGTTTATCGTCATAAAACTAAAACCACACAAAAAATTAGCGGTTTTGTGTCCTTATGAATAAGTGGATTTTCCACTGTTCACTATGCAGTGTGATGACTAACAAAACGGGTTTCTGTTTACGTTACGAATTTTTTATACAACTTAATAATTTCATAGTATACTTACAAGTATTTATTATTTATTATAAAAAACAGTTTATCTATTTAATTCAGTTGAATTACTGAATATCTGTCAATTAGTAATTTATTCTGTTGACATTCTGAAATTGACATTTTGTGAAACTGAATCAACAAAGAGATCATTTTCAATCGCTAATCGTTAGTTTTCAATTACGAAGGATCTAATGAATCCTGTGTGTTTTCAACATGTGTTTTTTTTAAGAGAAGAGTTAAATATTGATTTCGCACACTTTCCCGTTGTCAACAAGAAATGTCGTGGGAAGTATTCGATAAGAAGCCGATGCTTTCAACGTTAACAGCAAAGTTTTCCTGGAACCACTCTGGGGCTAAATTTTGTAGGTAGACCTAGTAAATAACCGTCTTATCGTTACTAAGGCTAACGATGTGAAAAAGTTTACTTTTAATTTACGATCAACTTGGCTTGTTTAACCGTTGCTTGGATAAATTAAACCACCCTTCCTCCCTAGAAAACACATTACAGTATACAATGACGCTTTAGAAAAACAGCTGTTTAGACAAGCATTCAATTCGAACATTTTAACTTTTTTTTTTATTAACGCAGATTTACATCCAATAAAAAGAGTAAGACTTTTAACTACAATAACAATAGGTATTGATATAGCTGTTTGTCAAAATTTTTGAACAAACTTTGAAGCTTTATAAATCGTTATATTTTTTGGGATTCATTTTTGACATTTCTCTCTCTCTCTCTCTCTCTCTCTCTCTCTCTCTCTCTCTCTTTCTCTCTCTCTCTCTCTTTTTAATATCAACAAAAGAATAAGCTTAGGGATAGGATCGCTTTGCCTACATCTTTTCATTCGCGTGATGAAAACGAATAAATTCGATCAGCGTTCCTTAGAAGACGTCAGCAGCTGCTTTGAGTTGAGGTTTTTCGCACAAATGCTCCCTAACAACATATTGTGTTGATTAATAAATCAATAGCGATGATGGATGAACAACACTACAGCAATAAAATAATACGCATTCGAATGATACACTACCTAGTAGGCACTTAAGTAAGACTCAGTTTTCACCAGCTCTTTGTTAAGAGCTGACGATCGACATTAATTTGGACTTTTTCTACACGGCTTATCGTTGACAAAGATTAAAAGTTACGATTCGTGATGTTGAGAATAAATTATAGCGAAAAAGGTATAAATTGGTTGGAATTGATGGTGATTAAGGAATCTTGCATTTATTTCACCGATGTTTGCCAGAGGTGAGAGGCGTTTGTCGCTGTCGTGGGACTTTGGGACAAATGCTGGTGGTAGCATTGTCAACTTAATTCCTTTTTAAGGGGACGAGCTTCTTTTCATTGCGAAGAAAGAGAATCGTCTCCTTGATAATTAGATAAATAATGTGGCGATAAAGAGCGCAACGTAAATTGAATTTCACCTGCTTGGATGCAAATTGCATTCAGGGACGAGCTATCAGCTGCGATTCTTTCGCTGTTTGGTACGATATATAATTACAACATAACTTGCACACACACATAACTTGTTCAAGTAATAAACTCAATACTTATATATGAACTTTGTACATGACTTTATTCAGACTGTAGGGCTGTAAATTTAATTGCTAAGCGGTATTTTCGAAAGAATGTGAAGACACGACAATAGTTCAAAGAGACATGCGCATTTGTCATTCATTCTGATGGAACGTCCTAACTCTAATTTATAAATTGTACATTGTAGTATGTTTAGATTTTTAAAAAATCAACCTAATTTATTTTGTTACTAATTCGGTAACCCAAGTTGTCGTAAGTCAAACCGTCGTCGAATGCAAGTCACTTGAGTTGAAAGTTTTCAATTTTGAACCTTGATAGTATGTTCAATTCTCGTATTGTTGTTTAATGGAAGGATTGTCGGGCCAACATCGGAATTGTAAACTGTGCAAAATTTGCGTTTGGTAAAAAGAAATTTTTGTAATTAAAAGTAGTTGATGAAGTAAGACTGGCACGAGTAAAAGTGAACTGCTTAGTTTCAAGGCTACGCAGTATTAAAAACTATACCATCTTCCACGCGAATTCGAGAAAAGGAATGTGAAAATTGCATTTAATTACAAAGCTCATTAAAGTATTACTTGCGGCGTCAAGAATACAGTTTTACATTCCTTTTCAAGCCGATCGTACTTGCCGTTCGAACTTGGCCGTCTCTCTAGATGACTTACATTCCTCTTGGATGGGTTAAAAGGAAGAAATTCGCTCTAGAATGTCGCATCACTCGCCGTCGGCTGGAACATGACTAAGGTCTATTTCGAATAAATACATTTCTGACTTGGAATAGTTAGCATGAAATTTTCATGGAAATTTGTTCCTCCAGCACGTGTGGATTCAAGTTTTTCGAAAGAAAAAGGTTGGAGGTGAACGAACTTTGATCTAGGGAAGGTGACTGGTTTTCCCTGTTTTTATCAGCGCGAGCGTTCGAACGTTTTTCGCTTGTATCTGAAAAATGGTGCACAGACATGCCAATCGGCGCGTGCATTTTCAGAGAGTTGTTCTCGTATCATTGGTTCAGGTACGTTGAGTGGATCCTGGAATAAAACTAAAACTATTAAGCTTCCAAACTTCTTTTGTAAAAGGAACACAAAACTGAATTTTAAGAAAAGTTAATACATGTATTCTGAGACCTAGTGACGACCAATGTCATTTAGGTGGCTCTCCGATTATCATGAAGCTGATCATTTTTATTCTTCTTTGATGCTTAACAAACCGAGCTATGTGGATCCATGTTCGGCGACGAATTTGTCCAAGTTGTATTTTTAACTTTTTCATGGTTTGGGTAATGTGCGATGTTCTTGAAGTTTACAAGAAGCCAACGAGAAGCGCATTTTATATCGTTTTGGATAATGATTCTTTTCCAATCAATAATTTTTGCTCTCTTTTTTTTTTGAAAAAAATTATCATTTATTTAAAATTTATCTGTGTATTCATTTTTATTTTATTTTATTTTTACTAAAAACAATCCTATTGGATCGATGCATATAACACAAACAAAGAGATCAAATACATAAAGATACAAAAACGATCAATCACTAAATAATATGTGGTTAAACAGAAAACTTGTAAATTTTTTGACAGTGGCTTTATCAAGTAATTCAACAAATGAAAATTTTCTGAGATATAATGGAAGCGCATTCCAAATATTAAAAGTGTTAGGATTACGACTTTTGTCGTTAATAGAGTAATCAATAAAAAATTTGAATGATTTTACAGTACGTCGATTGTTATCATCACAATAATACTTTTTGTAGGAATGAAGGAGATGAGTACTATCATGGAGTAACAGTAGCAAGTGAAGAACACGATTAAACATTATCATTTTGTTAATTGTCAATATTTTTAAAATTTTTGTTTCTTAGTAATGGATACATAGTTACTAAAACCAAATAGAATACGGATTAATAGGTTGAAAGCCACGGTAAGTCGCTTAATGTGATACTGAGATGTGTTAGACCATACAAGAATGCCATATAGAATGAACGACTGAATCTTTGATTTGATGAACTGTACTTTCTGCTTGTAGGTCAATTTTTTTGTAATAAAGATGTTACGATGCAAACTTTTAATTAGGTATTTGATGTGATGTGAAAAATTAAGATTAGAATCGAAAAAAATGCCAAGGATCTTTACAGGTTTGGTTTAATTTTCTTAAAGAGATGCAAGGTTTGGGTTTTAAGGGGATTCAAAAGCATGTTCTTATTTTTATACCAACACTCGAGAGTGCGGAGATCATTTTCCATATGATACTCAGCAATGTGCAGATGATACTTATAATAGGGCAGGATCAACATATTATCGTCCACATAAGTGAATAATGTGCTATGTAAATTAATATCGTACAGCCCATTCACTACTGAGGAAAATAGGGTCGTTGATATAGAAGAACCTTGTATGACCCCAGAAGTGAATCCTAGTCTTGTATTTTCATCCGAACCAATTTGGAAATATCTATCAGATAAATAGTCATGAAGAATATATATTAAATGAGTGGAAAGGCCCAGCCAGCATTAACATACTCTTTATAACTTCGTTGCGAGAAAAGGTGTCGTAAGCTTTTGCTGCATCAGTAGTTGCAATAAAAATGTCGTTATTTTCAGATTTGCAAGTATAAATATAGTCGCAAATATGGAGGACAAAATTAATGGAAGATATTTTTGGTTTTGTGCCGTAGGCGTTGGTAGGTGTTGTGGAATGCACCAAGTCAATAATTTCCCTGAAAAGGATCTTATCTACCACTTTTGAAATATAAGGAAATGTGGCGATAGGTCGAAAAGAATTTAGAAGAGTGGGGGGGGATCCGGATTTGTATTTTGGGTAGATATTTGCTATTTTCCAGAGTTGTGGATACTGGGATGTAGTAAAAATGGCTTTGATTAAATTAATTATATAGGAAAGGATGTCGTTATGACTTCGAGAAAATGTTTCTTTAATAATTATTTCATAAGGGTGTGAGTGAGTAGCCTTAATAGTTTGGATCAGGTGGTGAACCTGGGGTGTACCAATATTGTGATGGTAGATGAGGTCATTTTCTTTTTCTAGTACAGAGGAATAATTTCTTGAGAAGTGTCGGTGCTATTTGAATTATTGCACCAAATGAGATACGGTTTGTATTTTGAAGGGTCAAGGTAATTACATTTTTTAATAGAGGAGGTAGAATTTATAAGGGACCATATTTGTTTAGTTGCAGAAATATGATTAACTAAATTTCTCTTGGAATTTACTACGCTACGTCTGAAATTTTTTTTTTTTGTAGTGTTTTTTATCTCTTTTTTCGACTCTTTTTTAACTCTTTTTTTAACTCTAATTTATTTGATCCAAATGGATTATGTCAATGAAACAATAAAACAATTCTGTAATTTGAAAAAAAAAAAAATTCTAATTTTAAAAAAAAATCACTGTTCTTAGATGCTCTGCGGTTCTTAGACGGGCTATTTTACTAGTTTTTTAATGTAACGCACACGATTTCTTACGCGTTTTCGTGCGCGTTGAGGCCTGAAGTTTAACCCTCATTGAACAAATTAAAGCGCATTCAGTGAGCCATTGGGGTTATGTTTATTATAGGGTTTTTTAGGAATAGGATTCATCGTCATTATTACCTTCAACTACCTACGATAAATCGAAACAACTATTAGAATTAAGCAAAACGTTTTCGTAAACGTTAAAACCTGTTGTGGACAAGGGGCACGAACAGTTTTGTTGTTTCAAGCATCTTTATTCATTTGACAAGTCATGCAATGTTTTGTGTAAATCCGATTTTATCCTAGCTTTCTGTTGGAACGAATAGGCAATTGTCATTGGGAAATAGAAAGAGAGAATTTGTAGGTAGGTAGAGTGTGTAGTTCTAAAAGGGGTGGGAAAAGTTAATGTTGTTGCATCGTTGGTCATTGTAGTGGCCGTTGGAACAGCGATGATGACCCTTGAGAATTAACGGAAGCGGCGGCTTGATGTCTTCGCTAGCTGTCAGTTGGGATTCTCGTCATCACCACCGAACCCATTGCCCATTAGAGGGGTTCCTGTTGGGTCGCACCTTTATAGATAGGGGGCGTAGAGATTGGCGCTGGTCCATCAGCCAATGAGTTAATGTGGCGGTTGGATCACGGCGGCATGATCTGCCATAATTTCCCATCCGCTCGATAATTTCCACTTGTGGTCCAGAGATGAAAGGGTTGTCGTTTGTTGTTGCGAGTGGATTGCGTGTTCCACCCCGTAGTCATTGTCGCAAGATTGATAGTTTCGATATTCCCTGTCATCGGCACCCCTTAAGGAGTAGGAAACCTCGTCGTCGAGTTGTTGGTGCAATTTTGAATTCTTTCTTCTTTCCATTCGCATCCTAACTCCTCGTGGATGCTGCTTGAATCCAATAACGTTAAACAACAACAAATGGTGGGGTTGTAATTTCTAACACTTTTATCTACTAGTGACAATGGCAACCAGTTCTTAAAAAGCTTGCTGCTTCGAGATCACAATGGAAAGGTCTTTTCATTATAATAAAAAGACCTTTTCATTGTGAGCAAAATGAAAAATAGTATAATAATTATTATTACTATTTTTTATTTTGCTTAATGATTTTCCAATTTATATATGCATTGCGAACTTCATCGTGGCGTTTAGTCAGCTTAGAACGTGATTTTTCTTTTTATTTTGCGATATACAGAAAAGGTTTATTTTCAACGACTTTTTTCATACTAGGCCAATATCCATTGGTTAGCCTAGCGTTTTTTACTACTCGTTACTACTCGTAAATGTTTAATTAATTCCATTTTTGGTGAAGTGTTAGTTGTTTTAGAATAACAACTTTTCCGCATTAAACTGCAATTATTTAAGCCATCGTTGATTCTACGAGTAACGAGCGACCAATCTTGTTTTTCGATAGTTTTACATCAACATTAATGCTGCACAAATCGTCATTGCCAACGAGTCACCGATTCGTCTAACCGACGGTGATGTTATAAAAGTTATTCCAAATTTATGCTCTGAATTTAATGTATTGGACCGAAAAAATTAAATAAAACAAAAAGAGAATGGCACTGTCTGCCCGCCTTCTCACGAACAACACGTGAATCGTGTCAAGTGGACTGGATGTACAGTAATAACCGAGGCATACAAAGTTGATTAGCCGTAAGCTAAATTAATTTAGATTAATGGCCGGATGAACGACTATTTTGACTCGAGGGATTTTTTCTGTCAATGGCCAACGCGATGTGTCAAGTGTCACGATTCGATCGGGTTAGTTTACATTCGAATGATAACATTCGCCTCTCCATCTCTTACGTACAAGGTGAAACCGACCGATTGTTTATCTTTTCTCTAACTCCATTTGGATAGAGTAACAGGAGTGTTTTTCTCATCCTTTAGTCTGATCCGTCTATCCTCTTGAAATCTCGTTAGTTTGAGCTTTCTTCACTCGGAATGGTCTACTGATAGGCCATTCGCAATATTTATGGCGTCGATCAGAGTGGCTGGTAGTAGGTAGAAAAGCCTTTTCCATTCGCCCCCCCCCTCCATCCTTTCTTTGATTTTTACGCCTCTCCTTCCTTCTTTCCCTGTCGTTCTGTTTTCATTTATTAATGCGCCTATCCAGGTGGGGTTGGAGTCGAACATTGTTGGCTGGTTGGTCGTAGTGAAAGAAGAGTGGGGTTGCCGTTATTTTCACCACCAAAACCCAAGTTGGAAGTCGTGATTCCATAATTAATGTAAAGAGGAGGAGAAAGCAGAGCGGGGAAAGACGAGGGCCATTACTTCTTCTCCTTACGCCACCTTAAACAGAATGAAGTGAGAGAAAGAAAGAAAGGGTCATTACTGCTTCTCTCGGCGTGACACAACTACTACGCGTGTTGTTTGTCGTCGTCGTTGTTCCTTTTCCTGCCACAACGACGGTTCGGTTCTCTTGGCAAAAAAAAGTCACTCCCCTGGGAATAGGCGAATGGAAAAAGAGGATTCGTCCAATGACTTTTGCCAACTAGGTACTGGTACAAAAGAAGGATTTCTACGCGATTCTTGTATGAAATTGTCTTCGTCGAAATTTTTCTCGGATTGGACAACAGTTTAAAGTCGTCGTTTTCAATGGACGATTGATGCCGTTTCCGGTCGCTTTTCAGCTTTACTCAACACGTACGAGTGAGACGAAAAGATGTGCATAATTGTAGGAATGACTGGTAATCGTTGTCGAAAATTGTAGGTTTGGAGCGATGCTCGATGAGCCGTTTGAAATCGATTTAAAAATTAATTATCCGATCGATGCGTAATATTCAACGTCGATTGATTATAGTCGCCTATGTAATTAAAGCAACGAGATAGTTGGCGTTGACTCGTTTGGCACGAGCTGGTTTCGAAAGAGGCCTTCACTTGTCTGCCACAAGTTGGAATTACTTTTCTAATTAATTACAATACATGTTATACTTTCTATTTTAATGATTTCCGCGTCCAACTGGATGAACGGTCACGAATTTAAATTATTCATTTTTTTATTTTACTTTTTTTATTTTCAAAAGGAAACACCCCGAGCGGAGTAAAATTACATTACAGAAAGTCATTGGAGACCATGTCTAAATAAACATCTATTGAAATGTTTACAAGCTGACAAACATATAGCGTTTGTACAATTCAAGTTCATTTTCCGAAGAGATGTGGGGAGAGAAAGAATTTCAATAGGTTATTATATTATTAAATGGAAATCGGTTATTAGCATATTCCGACACTTTTGGTTTTGTCATTGTAAATAAGTAATTTTGACGTGTTGTTGGTAGGTTTACGACAAAATCTTTTAGCTACGATAGAGGGTGGGTGATCAGTCATTCTTTCATTCACGCTTTTCCTATCTCCATAAGGCGATGATATAAAATTAGTTGTCTGACATTGAGAAGATTTCTTGTACGTAAGAATGTTGTGATGAAACAATATATGCCTAAACCATATAGAAGTCTCACAAGACGGCAAATTCGATACTGAGGAGCGTCGCCCCATAAAATGATTCCATAGATCAATATTGGATTAATTTTGGATTTCAAATAAATTAATTTTTCCTTATTGGTAATAGTGTTTTTAATCATCTTAGTTAAGTATATTTGTTTATTCAGAGTGCAAACCGTTTTCTCAGTATGGTAAGAAGAGTTGAGAGCTTTATTTAACCAAACTCCTAAAATTTCAATTGGTGTTGATACTTCATTATTAGGGTTTGTTAGTGTGTTATGTTTATTTTTCTTTTATTTTAAACAAAAAAATAATTGACAAAAAATGATAATTATATAAATTCACTTGTATTAATTAATAGGCTAAATTGGTTATATAGGTTGTATTATATATGGCATTTACAGTATATTCCTACTTTTTCACTTTTGCGCCATTTCCTTTCTAACTGTTGTTCCTAAATTGGTAATTTTTCACAATTATTGAATTCGTCCATCAACGAAGTCGTTCCGGGTTCTGTCTGTAGTTTGCTGTTCTACTTTTTGGTCAACTCTTTGCATGAATACTGCTTCCTCCTTCGTTGTTCACATAAATTGACGACAACTTTATGATCCATTTTTTTTTAAAATATGAAGTTCATATCACTAACACCAATCTCCGATTTGATATTTTTATCATTGTTCAGTGGCATTCACTCAAGTTAAACACTCTATATTTTTTTTTATTTATTCATAAAAAACATAACGTCTAAATAAGAACATAAAAACTAACATCTCTTCAATTCTGCTATACTAAATGGTATACATCTATCAGTGTGTTTGGTGGTTGGTTTGGTCTTTTCTTTAAGTTGTCTTTCCATATAGAAAAGTTGCTTTTGAAATTTAAACGGCTCAAAAAATATTTTGTCTCATCAAGAAAAGAAGTGTTTATTACCTCCAAGTTACTCCCCGTCATACAGTATGTAAATGTCATCTGGGGTGACTCATCTGGTTATCGAATTAATCGGTTACAACAAGCTTTTAACCGTATCATCCAAACACTATTCAACCTTGAACTTGATACCTTCATCACCAAATTTCTTAAGCACCGCAAAATCCTAACTCTCAAACAAACACTTACAATAGACTTGTTAAGATCAGCATTGCAATGAGAAACCATCGTATTTTATCAAGCTCATTTGCCCCCTCAGCAATATAAGATTATCATCTGTGACTATTTTTCCAACATCACCTCCAAAGGTTTCCTTTTAATACAAGTACCTTTGTATCATGGAACAATTTTCTTCTACAATGTCTGCCTATTAGTGAAATATGTATAGAATGCCGTGCAACCAACAAATGGTTATTTTCATTTTAAAACTCCTTTTCTTTTGAAACACATTTCATTCAGTGATAAGAAATGTGTTTGAAAACAAATTTCATTAAGTTTTTGATTTGTTTGTATCGTGTGTCCTCTGTCTTCATTTTCGGGAATGTGAAAATAAAAAAAGTATAATCGTTACTATACAGGTTGGATGATAAGTTATTAGCTGTTGTAAATGAGCTATAATTTTATAAATATTAATAGATTCCCACAAAACAAATTTAATTATGTCTCAGGGTACAGGAGAATTCGTTTCAAAAAGCTCATTAAGGTTAGAGGGACAGCTAATGAGAGTGGGAAATCAAATGGTGGCCCATATGAATTCGCAGCATGTGCGAAAACAAAGCTTCCGGTCGGGAGGCTAGATGGGGTGTAAAGTGTAAACATCAAATTGGTTGTTGTTTTGTTTTTTAAGTTAATTACAAACTTCAGATAATTTTAAGTTGTCAAGTTGCGAGTCGTTATTCCAGTTTCCAATAGGGTGCATAGTTTTAGCTTAATTTTTAGTTGTTTCATGTCAAAGCTGTTTCATTGCTTGGTTTATGGGGGTAACATTGTACGGTATCGTTTATTTTGAAATTTAAAAATCATCGTTTATGTTAATATCCACATGTCAATTTAGTTGACTAACCTCTTTTTACCTTTCGATCCTGGTAGATTAAGGCATGATCGAATAAAAATAAAATAAACACCAAATTACAAAGCTATCTAAATTTAAAGAACTTAACAATTGAAAATAATCAGTAAATCGCATATTATTTAAGAATTCCAACCTTAGGAATGGCAAAGAATTGGCTTTTCTAGACACGACAAGTTGTTTTAGTTTGTTTCTCATTTTCTAAAGGTCGAGACTCGTTCCAAAAAGGCAAAAGAGGAATTGTTACCAGCAATTCACATTCGTCGCCGAATCTTTACAGTTTTGTGAAGCTATTGTTTCTTGTCAAATTCCATTTTCAATCGATGATCAACAACAATGCATTTTGGAAAAAAAAAAGACATTCACAAAACGGGCGTTGTTAAGACTAAAGTTTGTCGCATGAAGGAGCAGTTGCTGGTGTCTATCGATTGGTGGCAGCAGCGGCGACGTCGTGTTCGCCTTTGGCGCGCGCACACACACCAGCATTGTTGGGGGCTTTGCTACGCCGCGCATCCACTCTGTCTCTCGTGTGTTGTATGTACTTGGTCCACTGCTACTCGCTCGCTAGTTCGCTACCCCTTGTTCGTCAACAGTGGGCTTCGCTACGCAGTTTGGGAGTTGCGCGTGGAGTGTGTCGCGAGGCGCAGTCAACTCGCCCTTTCGCTCATCGACGCGGTTTTAAGGTGGTAGGAAAAAGCAGGAAAAGTGTGGCTTTCGCTCGGGCTGACGTGGGGTTTGGTAGAACCCGCTCGAGTTGACTAGTATTGCTGCTACTTAGTAGGACGTGGAGAGCAGTTGCTTCTGCTGATTGTGTGCCGTTGCTGCCACTCGGGTGAATTGATGGGACGCACGAGCGACGCACTCGTTTCCGATGGAGCTCTTGGGATTCTTCATTGGGATCAAGATACTACTCGTGGTGGAACAAGGTGAGGCCAATTACTTGACTCGGTCCATGATGACGACGACTACCCTTTCATCGTGGAGTTGTGTTGTCTTTCTTTCTTTTTTTGTCACGTTGACGCAAAGGACCTTCTTTTGTGTTTGTTCTATTCTGGTTTCGATTTCTAAATCGCACACCAATGCCTTGTCTCAAATTTGGTTGTCGTCCGTTGGGTGCTTTAAACGAGATCGTGGTTGGTGTTCTTGAGGTTGTTACTGGCGCAGTGGTGAATAGGAGACTTTATTTGCCTTTTCTTTGTAATGTGTCCAAGTTTGTCGTTGCTGTTCTCGAATAATCGTCGTGAGAATTAACAGTTTGCGCGAGCGATGACGAAACATAGACTATATGGCCGACCTTTCGAAACAGTTAACATATGGGTGCCTATGGCGCTGCCAAGACACTTGTCGTTTATGACGTGGTAGACGTTGTAAAAGCATTTATGATACATGTCCTATTTCTTTGGTTCATTTATTTTGGGTTTTAAATTGAAAAACTTGTTTGAGTGTTGACAAGCATGTATTACGAAATGGTTGACATTGAATTTGACCCTTGATGGATATGTTGTACACCATTTGATTAACAAAAAATAAATAAATAAAAACAGTTATTAATTGACATTGATATTAATCTTCATTTTAAGTTAATCTTTTGATTGCTATACAAATGCAATACACATATGACACTTATAAAGCTAATGGAAAATCTTCTATTGTTTTTGTTTTTATTTCACAGAGGTATATTACGTAGTACGGTATATTTTTCATATACCGTACAACATTGAAAATAATTATTTTTGATGTGCATTATAAAATAAACTAATAAATAATTTTAACGTGTATATTTTACACATTGGCGGTTATTTAAAGGATTACCACATCATATAAACTCACGCGTCGTAAAAGCACATTTTTGTTGTTGACATCTTTTCACTTGTTTGGATTATTAGTTTTTCTTTTGAAAACACTTTTTCACGTGGAATTGGTTTCTCAACGTGAATGGTGTTTTTAGAGCAGTGAAAGGAGGGTAGTGGCATAGATTTTTCGTTCAACTAGCCTCACCATGGTGGTGCTAGCGCTTTTTATACGTCTTCACAAGTAAAGTTTCGATGGGTTCTAAAAATACTCGTGTCATCAAGAAAACCACGACAGAAACAACAACAACAACAACAGCAGCAGCAGCTACTACCACCATCAGTAAACGTCTTTGAAAACTACCAACCTCTTCTAGACCTTTAAACATGCAAATGGGATTCCTGTTTACGTAGCACTTTTCTTTCGTCACAAACAGCTTCTTTTTCGAAGAAAAACGTGGGCTTCTAATAATGCATCATCCGGACACGCCAATTTTCTTGGCTTTCAAATTTGCGGGTAATTGGTGTTTCTATTTCGGAATGGACCAACGCATTTCCCTCGTCTTCTTCGTGATTTCCATAAGTCGCCGAAAAAAGATGGTGGAGTGCGCATAAAAAGCTCCTAAGGCCTTTTTGCCATTGGACGGTCGGCTTTTGGTGGGTTGTCATGGAAACAAGCTCGAAACGACGACTGGGTTGGTGCGCATTTTTCTTCCGCTCGACGCTTTTTGCACGTGCAGGAGGAGAAGCGGCAACGATGGTGCCAAAGGCTCATCAACCCCGACAGATCTTTTTGTGACCTCCCTGTCATCGCGTGGCAAATTTTTACTCGATCGAGTATCATCTTCTTTTTTATCCTTATTCCTTTTCATCCGAAAGCGAGGCTGGCTGACAAATGTTCCATTGGCTGCTTCACGCTGCGGAAAAATGAAGAGCCAATGCAATGGTAACGTGGGCTCGTTTGTTGGCCTTTCCACCGACCGAGAGAATTGATTTCGAACGAGCCAACTCGAGAAGTTTTGTCAAGAGAATATGCTGCCAGCATCGTTGTAAATAGCCTTAAGTGGTGGTGAAACTTTTTTCTTGCTTTGACTCGGGTGCTTTTGTTTCGCTTTGCCAACACGGCCCACCTGTGTACTGTAGGTAGAGGTCTTTTAATTTCCGCAAAACAACAACAACAACGTAGCTTTTCAAGTGGATAGCTTCAATCTGATACATAGTCTTGGACATTTTTTATCATTTTCTTTCTGTACTCGTATCACACATTTATCGAACAAACTCGGCTTATAATTTCGTCAAAATATCCAACTCTTTTCTTTGTCATACTTTTCCTTTGTGGAATTCGCTACCTTACCGCCTCAGAAAGATGATGAAAATTGAATTGAAATGAATTGAATTTATTTGACACTCAAATGAGTAAAGACTAAACTAAGAAACACTAAAATCATTAAGAAAATTAAGATTTTTATTTTTGATGTAAAACATAACTTCAATAAAGCCCTTTTTGGGTACAGTATTGTAATCTTATATATACAATTATATATTTGTTAGACTGACTTTGTGTCGGATTATCTGTTGTTCTTCACTGAACAATATTATTTGTTTGTTTACATTTTGAGGTTTATGTTATTATTCGTGAGATGAAAAATAAATAGCTACCTATTTATATTAAATTTTAATGCATTAGCGTGATTAAACCAACACTAATTGAGCCATTGAATTAGCTATTGATTATTATTGAAATTAATTTGATTATTAATTGAATGTTGTATTTAATTTGGAACTACCTGCGTTCTCGGGTCAACTGGACATGTTTATTTGGTTTCATAACTCATCGGTAAATCGAAGCGACGCTGCTGAACGAGCTAGCAAGGAAAGTGAAATTCAATAGTTAACGAGTAGTGACAAAGACAACTTTAATTACAACGACGCAACATCAATTATGCACCGACCTTAAGGCGCCTCCTCAAAGAACTTCACAAAGAACAAACTCATGCTCGTTGTGTTTGTTTACTTTTTTCACTCGCCAATAACGCGTGATGGAGATTACATTTGGAGACTAGAGCATCTACTTCTGAACCTGATGAGCTCATTTTTGTCGTTCTTTGACAAAAACAGCCTCAAGCCTTATTTTCTTTTTTAAACTGTTAACGCAAGCTTTTTTTACTGCCGTATACACAATCGCGTTCAAAAGGTTTTTTCATTTTTGTGACTGTTTCAAATTAAACTCAATGGTCATGAACTGTTTTTAGCAACAACAAAAAAATAAAAAGCTTAAATGAAGATCTTGAACATGGTGGAATACTTTTTGTCGATGTTTTTTGGTACCGGAATCTACGTGGAAGTGATTGACACGATTTTGTAACTTAATTTTATTTTTTAAACGTATCAAGTTGATTCTGATAGTACACAAGATTTTGATAAAAACGCATTTTCAGAAAAGTCAACTGTATGAGAATTGTTTGGGTAGTACAACTAGTGAATGACTCAAAACAGTGTTTAAATTTAATTAAAGCCGCCAGAGAACGCTAGGAGTAGAATGTTGGCAATAGTTGGCTAATGCAAACTCTCATCGATGAAAGATACGTACGTTGTAATTTACGTCAAGGAAATCAAGGAAAATTAGTACACTGATGTATTACCAATGACGCAATCACCAAGAAACGTTCAACTCTAAATCGTACAAGTGACAAGTAATCAACCTCAAGAGGAGGTCATCTTATTCACTTAAATGAATCACTATTATATTTAATTTGAACATTTTAAGACATAATCGTTAGTATAGACTTGTACAGATCGTATTCACCTACAAGATGATGAATAGTGAGTTAGGCGTTTTAGCCAAATACTTTTATTGCGTTTTGGTGACATCACTTATCAGTCGATTGGCTTAAGAATAGCGTTTTGAGGGAGTAAAAACATTCTTTTCTGGTTATTTAGCAGTGGGTTAAGATAATAGCGCGGAAAAAATGATAAGCTATTCATTATAAATTTGTTTCTAAAAACAGAGTAAACTTCCTATGACGTAATGTTAACAATTTCCTAGAATCATTACAGAGATTTGATGTGCTTTAAAAAACAAACAAACAAACTTTGACGTTGACAGCGCGGCAATAACAGCGATGAAAAGTTTGTCCACAAACTGTGTAGGGACCATCTTTAAGCCAACTTTTCTGAAAGGACACTTGTCCAATAGTGATGGATTTTCTATCGTTGCTTCGAACTCGGTTCCACGCTTTTCGTTAAGCCTAGGATTCCATTTTGTTCTTTTTTTCTGTGCACTCCTTTTTCTTTTCCCACCGAAGCTCGGGTTGCCTCGTGAAGTGATTGTGGGGGCTCTGCACTGCTTCCTTCTTTGACTCGAAACTGGAACGAGAAACGACTCCCAGTTTTCTGTCAACGTTCTTTGGTGGCAGTATTGATCGACGACCGAGTTAAAAGTAGAGGTATAAGTCTACATGTACAGGTCGAGGTGACTGGGTTGACTCGAAAAAACTCTTTCGTGAGGACGACACGACTACCGTTGCTACACGCATAGACTTAGCAAATGGCTTTTAGTCGGTCCAAAATTAAATAGCCTAAGCATGGCATTGGTGGTTGACCCTGTCCATTACGGATATTACGTATTTACAACGTGATGTTGTAAACATAAGCGAAACTTGACTTTAGCGAGTGGTTAGAGATTTTTTTTTGTCCAAGTCCACAATAGGGAGGGAGAGATTAGGAATAACTTTCGTTTCGGGTGATTCCAAGTTAAGAGGAAAGTTTCTCATCCAGAGGAGCAATGAGTCGCGGAAAAGTTTTTTGGTTATTTATTTTCTGTGAAACCAAGTTGAAAGTTAGCCAAATTTTATTCTTAGAATGGTTTTTTATTGTATTTATCAATTTAACAAATTTCCATTAACAAATTAACTACATTAACCAATTTCCGATTAATTGCTTCCAAGAATGGAATAATTTACCTTCATATTTGCGTAAAGTAGCCCAACCAGTATTTAGTAATAGTCTTGATGTATATCACAAGTTTGACAAAGCTCTAGCCAAGCATATTCACGGCACTTGATTTGTTTTTTTAATGTATTTGATTCCTAGGGATTGTTAAAATAAATAAATAAATAAATAAATTGATTTCACACCCCAAACGGGATGAATCCAACAACAAAGATTTTTAAAGATCATGTAAAATGGGCTTGCGCAAACGAGAGTTAAAATGAGAACAAACAGTGGAGCAAGCTATCTTTTTCAAGTAAAAATACGTCTACGAATTGATACATGGAGTGAGTTCCAAGTTAACAAGGAATTAAAAGAAAAACAATTATACAAATACTTGGATCTAGTCGATTGTGACAAAGTATATTGATAATTAGTACGTGTCAGTGATCTCCTCACTCGCTTTACCTAAAAATCATCTGCCCATCCCCCATTTCTTCTCATCAGCTCAATCGCTACCCCTTTAATACCTTTGTCTCAATGGAATCAATATCTTTCCCAATCCGTAAACTTGCCTTCAATCCTCTTGTAGCTCTTTATGCAACCATTTCAAAACACAACTTAAAAAACATATTTTGCATAGTTAAAACTTTTACCACCTTGTATCCTCTTTGTAACGATCCCCATGGGATGAATAAAACGAAAAATAAAATAAAAAATAAAAATTACTGACAAAACTGTCGTAACTTGTAGATGTGGTATAGTTTATTCAGCAATTTATTTTTAAACTGCAATAAACTTCAAGTCTATTTGAGATGTCAGTCACTAGTCATGCTTACCCTACGATAAAAATTCAAAATTCGTCGTTGAATTATTTGGCACATCAACGCGTGGACAAAGAGACGTTATGAATTAAAAATGTCAATCCGAAAATGATATTTAGAGAATCCTCAGTTTCTGACAACAAAACGAAACGTTTCCCTGGAAACGGAAGCTAATGTCATTTTCTTTCATCTAGCCATTACTATTTAACTTACATGTCAACACCGTGAATTATGTAAGATGGTTCCATTTATACAGGATAGCATTCTGTGAACTAGCACAATTTCCAAGTGTATACGTGACTAAATGTTTTTGTAGTATTAACTTCGATAGTATGGAATGGATCGATGTGAAATCAAAATAGTTACTCAACAGTTTATTCAGCTTAAAACTGAAATTTTAAAAATAGCCATAAACGTTATACATGCAGTACAATAGTATTCCGCTTTTCTGCGTTTTGCCAAATACGGCGGTTCAATTTGTTCATTGTGTTCAGAGCTTGTTTTTCTCTTTCAGCAGTTTTCGACGTGATGTACTTTATGTGTGTTGTATATTTATTTATTTATTTATTTTGGTGTCTGTTTTTTTTAAATAGATTCATTGCCACCAACTACGAGGGTAAATTAGAAAGTAACTTGGTATTTCTGGTTGTATTACAGTTAAACTGTGAGTGCTCCACGAGCATGTAGAGGGTGTCTGGTACCAACGGAGGGACAAGTTTCAAGCCGTTCAAGCATTTACTGCGTGCGCAGTGATCATTTCTGTATGGCACGTCCACTCGATCTTTACTCTAAATTGGAACTGTGCGGAACAATTTTTTTGTGGGTTATAACGTGAATTGCGATTCGTCGTGGAATCTCTTCTGTCTACGGGGAAAATGCAACCTCTCGCCATGGCATTATGTTGTGATATCAACAGTTTCAAAGCCGATGATGCTGTCAAAGAGGCAGTCTTCAATTGATAAAACCATACTGGAGCGGTGTTTGACACTAGGGGTGCCTAAAAATACACTCCACGTTCAGATAAATGTTTACTCCTTATCGGGTGACTGGATTGAAGAGTAAATAAACGGTATACCTTTAAATCGGCATAGTTTGTTTGATTATATATCTTATTGTTTTGTTTTTCACACGTGCAGGTTACTTTTAATTTACCCCTGTACGTCAAACAATGCTTTACACTTTCTTAGAGATCACTTGGTTGACGGCGAAAACACCCATTTACAATATTAACATTCAATTAACATTAATCTTTCATCTAATTACGCTACCAACCGGTTTCCTTATAATGCGATACATCTTTGGAACGCTCTACCGTTTCGGAACAGGAAACTACCACTTGTATGCACTAGTTACTTATGTAATCAACAATGTATTTATTTCAAACCTAAACTGAGATCATATATTTTACATGGTGAATGAATCCCAGTTTTTAATGTACATCTTCCTTTCACTCATTTGAGTGTTCAATAAATAATAACAATAATAATAATAATAATGTAAACGTTTAATTATGGTTTTCTGCATTTGCTAAGTGGAAAAGCCAATGTTTTGCTTTTTGATAGAAATTTGGGACTTAATGTGCTGTATAAGCGAGTACTACTGTATTTCTGTCGGCAAAAGGGTGATCGTTCCCAGTCTCCCATCGAATAAATTAAGCGAGGTTCACTAGTTTAGTGCCTCTGGTGAACTGCGTGAACGTTCCTCACCTAGCCTAGCTAGAGCATTGGCATAGAGAAGTAGTTAATGTAAGCTTCCTCGTTACAGCAAATGGTAATGTGGTTAGAAGTGAACCATGAGGTAGCCCAAATGATTTGTGCCAATAGAGCCTGCGACATCCTAAGTGGATCGATAGGGGAAGTCACTTGACTTTGGATGGCAGCAGCAGCAGCAGCAGCACGAGTCGTTGGAAAACAATTAGCTGACGTGTTCCATTAAAATCAACCACCGAGCGCTAGTTATTTGAGTAATGCGAGATGCGCAGTGGTGTGGTATACAAAATGCAATGACCGTAATTAATCTTTCTTTCTGCTTAGCCCAGCGCGTGTTTTTGGCGTAAGAAATGGCGCATCTTTCTCTTAGCACATGAATAAATAAGAAGAAAATGGTGAAGAGTAACAAGTTGGAGCTTTGCATTTATGACCTTTTAATGAAGATTTACGCTGAATTTGCAACAAAATTCCAAAACAAGAAACATTATAATGAGCGTGCCGTTGTTGTTGTTGTTGTTGTTGTTGCTGTTGCTGTTACTTGGGGGAGGGTCTTTTTTTGGCTCGGTCGAATTTGTGTGGAATTAGCCTTTTTAATGATAGGCCTAACGTAAATGATGGCGGAAATTAAAATTTATCGTTATTAGTTGCCGGAAATTGCTTTACACTGTGGCTTGGATTACGCTCCTTTTTTTTATCACGCTACCAGATATTAATAATAATAAGGCTTCGCTTGTCTAAGGACGAGGGTGTCTTTTCGCATAACCTTTATAACCATAAATTGTAACAGTCTGTGATTTTTCACATTTTTTATCAAAAAAAATTAATTGGTGAAATTTATTAAATTTTCTCGCATAGATTTCGTTTAAGGGTGGCCAATCAAAAACAATCCCTCGATGTCTTTTTTTTTGGTCAACTGGCAATTTAAATAGGTTTCATAAATAATTAGCTTTATTCGTATGTGCTGAAAAAAACAAACGATAAACGAACTAATTTTATTAAGTTTTAATTTTTTAAAAAAATATTTTCTCACAAGAATTTGATTTGTTGAAAAACACCCCTTTCTTAACTTCACGGTGAGCGGGCAAGAAAAACAGAAAAGCCCAGAACAGAACTCGGAGAAAACTTGTTCGTCTAACTTAGAACTTTTTTTATTCGTGATTTATTGCATTTTAAATATTATTTTTAAACAAAAAACTTTACACGAAAATTTTTTATATTAGATTGAATGTTTTCACGTAGTATTATTTTTTAAGTGAACTATTCAAATCCAAACCGGTGTATGTTCCAGATGTTTCGAAGCAATCTCAATGGAGTGGAAACGCCTTTCGAATCGTTAAATGACGATTAGGCTTTTATCCCATTTTACCAACACGTTATTTTTAAAATTCAAAAGGAGCCTTAACTTCAGTCCTCTAAGCGTAGTCATTGGCAGTGGTTGGTTGTTGAAGACGTGCTGTGTCTTTAGGTGAAACGAGTTAAGCTCGTGAGTTTGTTAAGTGTTAGCTAATGATGGGCGCCTTTTTTCGCCTCATTAAAAAGTTTGTCAACTTTCGGGTAGGCTCGAGCGGTGAATGCTGAATTGGAAAACATCATCGCCTCGCGAATTGCAATTGCGGTTTGGAAGAAGAGAAAAAAAAAGTAAGAATGGGAAAAAAGGGAAGAAAAAACAAGTCTCTTCTATTGGCGGCACGAGTGGCTCATTGGCCTTTGCAAGAAAGGTGCAGAATTCCATATGAGTTGATACGACTCGAAAAAGAAAAAGAAGAAGTTGGTTCCAACCTCACCAAAGACTTAGCTCTCAATTGAAGTTGATCATGAAAAACGATCGAAGGCCAACCGAGTGATGATGATGATACTTTTTCTTATCGGTTTTCTTCATTTTTGAAGAAAAAAAGTGACTTTCAGAATTTTTTTGAAAGAAAAAAATAACCTCAACTCAAGAAAACCCTCTCTAAATGATTCCTATTTTACCTAGAAATAGTGGGGTTTTTTTTTAAAGTAGAAACTAAGTTTACTTTCTTTTAAACTAGTGTTGAAAGTCTAGAATTTTCAACCGTCACGTACCATAGACGAAAATTGGCGATTGAATTTGGTTGAAGTTGTCGAGTTTAGTTTATTTAACGTGGTTTTGGCGGATCGATGAATCAAGTGGGGGAAGAAATCGATATACGAATAATTGAGCTTTATTGCCTATTCCAATTAGCCATCATTACTCGAACAATTAAGGCGAACCATGTTCACAGTCATTCATTGATTACTTTTAATTTGGTCTAGTGCAAGTTTTGTAGTCGTTTCGATGTACCAGTATTGAAAACAGTTTTTTTTTGCATTTTGCAAAATTAGTTTTGTGAGTACGATTTATTGGGAGAGATGAATGGTTAATCTTTAAGGTTGTCCAATTGTCGGTTCGAACCAACGAGACACTTTTTCAACTCGGTTTTTATGACTTCAGTGAAATGGCGATGCACTTGTTTATGGCTTTGTTTTTTTGCGCAGCTTGGTTGTTATTGGTTGGGTTTGGAGAGTGAAAGTTAATGAACGAGAAACTTGGAAGCAGTTGATGTATAGTTGGCTATAGTTTTGTTCCATTTGCGTTTTCTGGGTTGTGAGTTTTATTCGTGTTATTACGCGCAATCGATAATCCCGAGAAACAAAATGAAGAATCGTTGGCACACTTCACATTGCCTACCAAGTAGTATATTACTTTTCAGACACTTAAAAAGGATCATTAAATTGCACTTAAAAGAAAATAAAGAAAAACAAAATGCCTCGCTCCCTTAATCCCCCCCCCCTCTTCTTTATTTTTTTAGAGCTAAACTAACTCTCTATTTACAACTCAACTTTAAAAGATAAGTTTCCTAGACGGTCATTTCCTAGCAAAGAACATACGTTATTATAAACAAATGTTTTGTATCAAAGTAAAACTACATCCATCACATGACGTGTCTCATTCATGGTCAGTATTAGAATTTCTAGTTTAACGAATAGTATTCTTTGTGTTTTCGTCTGTCCGCTTAGTTAGAGTATGATTTAAAACGAGCACTGGGTTATTATTAACTTTTGCCCCGAGGTCGATTCTGATTAGTTTTAACGCCCTATGACCTATAAAAAAAGTATCATCTGATCTATTAATTAACAAACGTGAACTTTTATGTTTTTTGGTTTTTTTAGCTTTGGCAGCAATTTTTCATTTTTCCGTAGTTCATTAACGTCGTCTTCAGAGCAATGGAAATAGCTAACCTCCGAGTTTTGCGCGTTGTGTCCCAGAGTACAACGCGACGACGTCCAACGACGACGATGTAGTCGTGCAATCGATATTCAAGTTGGATAGCTTAAAAGCCAAATTGTTGGCGTTCATTTTCTCAACTAGTCGCGCGTGAGATGAAAGCTCGAGTGGACACGTCGTTGGACCTAGGTGTTGTTTTTTTTATCCGTCATTGCCCGTTGCTAATGGTACGACGAAAGTGCAAGGCAGAACACTCGAGCGAAAAGAGGGGTCAAAGTGGTGCTTCAAAGTGAATTTTGACGACTCTCGAAAAAATGGAAATTCGTAATGTTGTTGTTGTTGTAGGCTTCTTAGCATCGCCGAAAGGCTTTTCATTTCTTACAATGATGTTTCTCTTTATAAAACTATCCACTAACGTAATGGATCCCGCGACGGTCGTTTTCATTCATCACTTTCGCTGTGCCTCACCCTCACCTACACGAACGATAGATAAGGAAATGAGAAAGAGTGAGGCAGAAATTACTTACAAAATGGGGTATCGGAAGCATTTTTTTTCGGTGACGGAAATCGATCATTATAAAAATAAATATATATTTTTGGAAGAGGTTTCACTTTGACCTTCATTCGTGGTGTCGTTTTCGAGCGTTTTTTTGCGTTTCTCTTCGTTTCAACGTTTTTTTCGCTAGGGTTTTCTGAAGACGCAGACGGCTTATAAAATGGCGTGCCTCTAAGTTATAAAACGTGAAACTCGAGTGCTTGGGTTGGGTTGCATTTTCTTTCGGCTCCCCCTCGAGCTCTTCGAAGTGTAATTGAAAAATGAAACAACTCGGAGCGCTTGTGCGTCTTGCTACTTCTCCCACGAAATGAATATTTCATTCTTTTTTGTTTTATTTTTTTCTTTCACTCCGAGGTTGTTTTATTTTTGCATTCGACGTGATTTTTCTTTCTACGAAATGATACATTGCTAATATGTGCACGTGCTTTAGTCATCATTTTCATGCTTTAAACAACAGTTGTGTCGCGATTTGTCTCCTTCGCCAAGTAGAAAAGACAGGCGGCGCCCATGCGTCAACTTTGCGACGTGCTCTAATACTACAGGGTGGATCGAAAGAAACTTTCTCAGCCAAAACGTTATTTCAAATAACGTACAAACCGTGGCGCAAAAAAATCAATGACGACCGTACATTTGAAAATCTACTGTCAATAATAGTGAATTGAACAGTGAAATGCGTTGTTTGTTTTTTTTGTGTTTAAGTAAGATGATTAATGTTTTCTCGTCGAGCATTTTTTGCTTTCTTCGCGATCATTAAGTAGACTACGAATTCAAAATGCTACAGCATCAAGTTTTGACACCAAAGAGTGAATATATTTTTTAAAGGATTTAGTTTACCACGATTGTCATTAGTTTTAATATTTTACCAACATCACTGTGTGTGAAAGTTGGCATTCATAACTCATTCTTTAACGATTCACTTTAATTTAGTAATGACAACTTTTTTCAATTATTATCTTAGTATTCAAAGTCATGTGGTTATTTCTCAATTCTAAACTTTGAATTAGCCACACGAGATGGTCTGCGTGGCTATGGACTATTTATTTATTTTTATGTGCGTTTCATGGAGACAAAAAAACATACATAAACCAATAAGGCAACGATTGTTAGTCAAAGGTGAAAGTTATCGTAAATACAAAAAATTAAAAGTAGCGTTACAGATATATTAATGGTTATTATAAGTAGATATTCAATCAACTGTTGTAAGCATCGAATTACAGTTAAAAATTCGAAAATTATCATTATGTCACTATCGCCATTGTTCACAAAATGTTTCCATAATTGACAAATTATTCGTACGTTTATAGTATCAATCGTTAATAACAACGTAAAATACTTGATCCATTAAAGAAAATAAAAATAAAAATAAATAAATAAATAAATTAACCTTTTATAACGTTGAGGGAAATTGAGATTTATCGTTTAGGCATTGAATTTGCAAACTGTTGGTGTTTTGATTTCGGAAACAGTTGTTTAGTTGTGAATGTCGATTTAATGAGTAGTTAATTATTTGTTTTCTATTAAACATCGTCGATGGTGTGGAGCTCGTTGATTGATGGTCGAGATGATCGAGTGACAAATGATAAGTTGAACAATCAAGATTAACGACCGTGTAGCAGCAGTAGGATTAGTGGACCGCTATAGGTTGTTCTATTCTAATTTCGGTAGGGCGACGTGTTCTCATTCGTCAACTCTTTACATGATAACTTATTGTAAACCTATTGGTATCCATCGAGGGAAACGAGTTGTTCAACGAGTCGTTTTGTAATAGGATTGGGATAGTAGGTCACGTCGTTCGATTGGAATGCTTGGTAATAGGATTTGTGGTTCCATCAGTTTGATTCGACTGATTCAAAGAACTTACTCGACCATTTTGGATCGACGTTTCCAACCATTTGCCTAACAGCGAATAATGTGGTGAAATTCAATTAACTTTCTCTGTGGGCTGTTCGTTAGCGATGAATACGCAGACTCTTTCGTAGCCCACGAAACGAAAAAAAAAAAACACTCATACAAACTCAAAGCAATGGCACGGTGTGTGTAACGGAAATGGCTAAACGAGAGTAGATTGGCCAAACAGATAATGGTGGAAGTTGGAGTGTATTTGGAGAAAAAGCCGAGTCAAAGTTTACGACCGTTGTTGCTCGCGGGTCACACGTCCTACTAGGTTTATGTTCGGAAAAAAAGCGACTTGAATACACCACACCACACTCGTCGAGATAAGCTGCCACCGTTCCCCAAGGACATCTGACAAAAAAAGCTACTCGTTAGATGCTAGAACATAGTTGGAGCAGTAAATCCAACTCTGTCTTTTGCTGTTCAGTTGGCTACGAGGTCCGAAGAGTGGTCGGGACAAACGCCACAAAACATAATCGAGCGAAAGAGAAATGGGATCTATATTTAATGGGATCGTACCAATATACACCAATGGGCAAAGTAAAAAGTTGCGAGTCGTTAAAAGACGGTTTTCCATTACTTCGTGGTGAAAGTAATGGAAACGAGGAAACCAACGCCGTGTGTGTATGTGTATAGGAATGAGTTTGGAATAAAGTTGATGATTAATTATTGATCTCGTATAGTATAGATCGTCACGAATCTTACGATTCGTTAGAAATTTAAATAGGTCCATTTTTATTTTGGAAATTCTGAACAAGACTGTCTTTTAGCGTTAAACGAGCGCCGTCGAAAAATTGGCTTTCGTGATGAAGCGAACGTGTAATGAGGTTTCTCTACGACATGTATTAAGTTTATCCAGCCGATGAAGTGTTCCATCACCGATTGATGAAAATGGCGACTAAATTATTCCATCAACGGAAAGTGCTATTTGCAGAACTCAACATTTTATTTGAGTTTCAGCAACACAGACTCATGCAAATGAAATTGGAAATCCATAGGCGACGCATGCGTCTTCAAGCTCGACCTTTTCGGGTGTCTCGATCTTTCTTTTGCCCAAGATGAATTATTGTTTACAACACGCTGGAGGCATTTCTTTCGCCTCTACTCACAAGACATGTATTACAACTGACATTCGTTTTTTTGTAAATGAGGGAATGACCTACTCATGACGTCAATCTGCACCTATCTAGTGCAGTTTGCTTTAAACCCATTGAATAATTCCTTTAAAGCAATCGCGTCTTCGTGACATCTTGCCTTTGCCACAGTCAACATAGCATTTTGCCTAAGTAGAGTTAACCATCGAGAACAGATTCGTGCAGTCACAGCAAACCTAATCCAATCAGCTGTTCCCCCATGCGAGCATACAAAAATAGCGCTTTGTACTTGCTTCTTTATGATTAACCTTTAATTATTGTCCATCTGTTGCAATGTTTTAGTTTAAAATCTAAAGCACCATATTCACTACCAAGCCATCCCACGAGCCAAGGTGAAACATGCACCCAACCACCTTCCGCAATTTAATGCATTGACAGTGCCTACCCCACTAGGCTCCCTTGACAGAATCAGATGTTATGATGTTAAGCGGAGGGGGAGGGCACCGGCCGGTTGTATGTGCGCTTTTCTCTTAACCGTAGACGTTTAGCGCCTGGTATTCTGGAAATCGCTCAAACTTCTCCACTGTCACAACTGGCCCCCACCCAACTCAGTGGATCCATTCTCCACCGCGCGGGTCCATTCCTTGGAGAGATTTGTTTGATAACTACTCCTCACCACGTGGCATACCGCATACCACATGTTGATGAAACACATCGTTGAGTTATATTTTTTGAATGCGCACTTGTCGTTGGCCGACCGAAGTATTAACTCGGGTGAGTCGAGTACTCCAGACCAGTTGCAATTTTTCGGCTCTCTCCAGAGAGAAAGTGGACCATCGAGTTTTAAATCGAGACTTCTCTCAACCCATTATTCTCCAGCTCCCAGGTGGCAGACAGACCTAACTTACATACCGTCTAATGGCGTTCGGACCTTGCCCTCGACGGCGTGAGACGGGGCTACATCCCACGGGAATCAATCCAAAGTACCAGTCATTCGAAAGCAACTCGCGTTTTCAAATTTCTTACCGTTTTAATGATTCCAGATTTGAGACTGTCAACCTTTAATCTTTTACGCGCTAATACAGCGAATTGAGGTGACAACGTTCGAGGTAGAGCACTGTGTGTCTATAATAACATAATAGTCAACTTTATGTTATGAAAATCGTTTTTATCAACATTGTTCGGGACTTCTTGTCTAATGCTGATTTCTTCCCAATGCGAAGAGACAGCAAACCTTTTTTTCTTTCAGCCTTTTTCGTTGTAGACTCGTCGTCGTCGTAATCTTTTATTTATACTTCTTACCATAGGCTCTAAAGTGTTTCGAGAAGGGATAAAAAGAAGAAAGAGAGAAAATCTCTCGAGTTGATGCTTTTGTTCGGTGATCTTTGGTATTAAGTTGCGTGTCAGTGGTGATGAGAACCGAGCGCGTAGGGTGGGGGATTGTTTGTTTACTTTGTCAGCGTTTTCTTTTCCTTGTTCTTTCTCCTTCCCCTTCTCCTCTTCCTCTTTTTCGTTTTTCTCTTCTTCGTTGGCTGCCAAAGGGTTGTTGGCATTAGTCGGCGATAATGAGAACTACTTATAATAAGGGTCGCTGGATAAAGAAGTCGCAAAAGCCGAATAGTACATAGGAAGAAACCTGTTTCATTCTTCAGTGATTTGCACGTGACCGTCATTTTGCGCTCGACGTTTTAGGCCATTGTGTAAGTCGGATGGCTGTCGCGAACATAATCCGAAGATCTTCACTTTCGGACCGTTAAAAGAAAGTTGTAGTCTGCATACTAATGAAAAGCAATTTGCCACCGCTTTATTTTGGCAAAGCTATAAAAAAACGAGAAATTGGCACGAGAAGAACCAACGGGCACAATAAAACGCGGGATGAGAAAAGTTACAGTCGATATTTGGAACGATTTCCGCAAGGAGCACAAAGAAGAAAAAACTCGAGACGACGAACACTGGGCCTTTTTTTCCTCCTCCTTCTCCTCCTCCTTGTCTTCTTCTTCATCTTCTTCGTCTTCTTAGTGCGTGTTTTTTTTAAAACTTTCTTAATACTAGCTAGATTTTAAGATGCACGATTTTTATGAAAGTGCCTGCTCAATTACGGCTCGATTTCAGAAATTTTTTTGACTCGACGATCGATTTCTTTTTATAGGACGAACGTGTGAGAAAATAATCCCGTCTAAAGTTTCTTTCTTCATTAACTTTATCGAAAAAGCACCAAGCCCACTGTCTGGTCATTTACATGGTGAACTTATTGGTTTCATTCATTTATTCCGAGAGATGAAAATTCGATTAGTATTCTTTCTTCCGCTCGTTTTTATGGTTCGACATTCAGACGGAAGTTGAAAGTCTTGATGATAATAAAACGAATTGTGTTTTATTTTAAAAGCTATTTTGTTTGACCAACGATAACGTTGTTTCATTTAAACACTGTTTAATTTTAATCTTAATTAAAAACGTCTTCGAAGCACGGTCGACGATATACTTGGAATGAACATTGTCAGTTTTACTCATTTTTTCATTTCATATTTTTCGTCACGTCGGAACATAAATGGACGTACAAAGCGATAAACAAGAAAAAAAGTATACTAATCGAACGTATTTAAGTAGGAAACTTCTAAAACATGAACATGACTTATTATTACATTGCTGTACGGTAAAAAAAAACCTTATGCATATATTAGCAGGTAATTGGTTCCAAACTAATTTAGTGTTATGAGAGTAAAGGTTATAAAGGTTTGTGAAGTCTAAGATAAATGAGACCAGCTTATAAGTCTGAGTTGGTAGTTGCGGCTATGGTCACATAAGGGCTGAAAGGTTTTGGAAGAACTGTAAAAAGGATGTTGTTCGTTGCGTAAAACTAATACATTTATTTATCTCCAATAATTTATAACATATTTTCAACTGCAAGTAATTTTCAAATATTTTGAAAAGAAAAACGTTTGCGTGTCTTAATGGAATTTCTCACAGGTTGGTAACCAGAGAGACTGAACGGTGTTCGGATAATGCGCAAAAATTTATTTTAATATTATTTTTGAATTCTACATTCCATTAGCACCATTCCAAACAAGTTATTATATCCGCTTTACAGGAAAGGTTAAAGTGAAACTTAACTGCGCCTTATATGTTTGTTTTTTAAAGTATTTTTAAAATGTTAGCATGTAGAATTACAAGAGGGTTAGTGGCAGGAAGGGTCAATTTACGGATTGGAAATGGTAATTGATTCCAGCAAGAAAAGGTATTGTAAGAAGCACGGTTGGGCTGAGTAGAAGGAATGATGGGAGCAATAAGTTTTTAGGTCAGAAAGGGTGAGTGGATCGGAAGGAAGGGAGTGCAGTAATGAACCAAACATTGAAGAGGGAATTTGCTGACTCGAAGAGATTTATAGATTTTAATAAGACGGTTGGAAAGTGATCAATTGAGTGATGGACATAAGTCCACGGGTTCTTTGAAAGTGCAGATGGATAGATATCGAGTGAGGTTGAAAAAATGCGAAGAATTCTGTGGTACGAAGCTTATAAGCTGCGAAGTCGATAACTTTAACATCACCTTCAATGGTGATGCCATAAGTTAATAGGGGGACAATTTTGGTTTTATTTATTTATTTTTATTTCAAGACAGCATCTAAAGTTGAATAAGAGGACAATACAAATTAGACCTAAAAGACAAAAAATTTACATTCATATAAAAAGTGGAAACCACCACAGCAAATATATTATAAAAAAACCCAAAAAAGACAATAAAAAACCCATTGTTAAAACGTTCACTCATGCTCACTGTAGTAGCATGTAAAAACCAGTTATAAGTAGTTAAAATTTACAAGAAATATATAAAAAGCACCAACTGTAAAAAATAAACCTTAAGCTCAACGATTCTACTTCTACATTTGCGTTTGCATAAAATGTTTCTTAATAGTGTGGAAAAAATGTTTGCAACTTATCATACACTTAGTATGATAAGTTGGTATTGTATTGTATCCGATCCTGTTTTACAGTATAGAGAAGTTACAGCATCCCGCCAAAAGTCGGCCAGATCTTACCAATTTGAAGTGGTACTTTGGACATTGTTCTTCACAATGTCAAAAAATACAAAACACGAGTTGTCTGTCGACTGTCAACAATACGTGTTGTTAGAAATGGATAAATAATGGCAACGTCTAAAATAACGACGTGTGCAATACACCAAATCAAACATTGAATTCATCAACGTTTGAGATTTGTGAATCTTATTGAAACTTTTGTTGTTGAGCAATTCTTTGAACACATTATATAGATGATACTAACTCAATAAGTAACGAAAAAGGTTTTGTCCTATAAAAGCAATAAGTAGGTGAAAAGGTTCACCTTTGTTCTGTTTGTGTGGTTTAAGTACTTACAGTAGTACCTTTGACTAGCGACATAATTTTAAAACCTTATCCAACCATATCCAAGAATTCCGTAGTTCTAAGAAAAACTTCCTTTGAAACATTTTCGGCAAATCGGCAACAATGACAACTTTTAAACGATAACTTGACACAAGTGATACTTAATGTCCTTAGGCGATTTTTTAGATGTCTTTTTAGATTCGCAATACTGTAGTTTGTGGGATTACTTTTTACAACATTTCTTTACTGCACTCTTCTTCAGACTCGATAGTGATTTTAGCTCAGTCCGTTAGTCATCCCTTTTGGATTCTTTCGACAACCAAAGATGTTTTCCCAGTTAATTCCAAATCGTGATCGTTTACATTACGTCATCTATCTGTCTATCATTTAAACCTACTTGCAACCAATCGTAGGCTACTCCCAAATGGTACCATTTGGATTCAGTACTTGTTTTCTCCCCAAACTCCCCCAGATTCTCCAACACTCTTCATTCTTGTCTCGTCTTTCTGGCCGTGATTTCTAGTTAGAAACCGCATTTTGCCTATGAATTTTTTAATATATTAAGCAAATATTTTAGAAGTGACCAAAGGAAAGGTCCAAGGAACCCGGGCCCTCCCCAAAATCTTTTTCAGGACATGAATATAAATGCCGGTACTGTTCATTTCACAAATTCATGTTTTTTTCTCTTTAATTTCCACGATTTTAAATGTCTGGGCTCCCGACGATAAAAATTGCTGGCAACAGGCCTGATGGTATAAATATTTTGTATATCATGCCTGATGATATAGGTTTTAGCAGACATTACCTCATGCAAAAACACAATCATAGGATTTTTGAGTCATTATTGTTCTCTAGGTCTAAAGCTAATTTTTGAATTTCAATTCCAATTCATTTGCCCTTGTAACGACTAGCTCCACTCTACCCTATACCGGTAAATGATTTTTTTAAAGCAAAAATTTTAATCGGATTATTTAAGTCGTCCCTTTCGCCAGCGGAACAGTGGAGCGTTATCATAGGCAAACTAGTTTTAAACCCGTCAAATTGACGTGATCCTCTAAAAGCCAATAATCAAGCCGAGTCTACGGAAACTCAAATCCTCATTCATTAAGAGCGTGTGATGACATCAAAGTATATAGAGGTTAGCCTCTATATGCCTTGTCATGACATTGGTAGGATTCATCACAGTGACGTCACAGCCCGTCCACATGTGACGTGTTTTACCATTTTGTTTAAAACCGATTAAAAATTTAATCATTCCGAAAATTGGAAAACGTAAAACATACAAGTTCTAGTTCATACAAATTCTCTTTCTTTTGGTGTTTTTGGTTTTATCATGCGATATCAGGTAGTCCGTAAAAGCTGTCCCGTTTTTGCAGATTGCCGACTTAGTATATTTATATAGGATGGTTAACTACCGATATCTTTTTTTTTTACCGTAGAGGAAACAAACACACGCAAGACAATTCCACTGTTATTCCTTCTGAAACTTTCTTCGAACCAGAAACTGAACTTCTGTAACAGGGCGACAAAAACTGGCGCGTGCTCAAGCTCTTCATAAGGACTGTGAAAAGAAGAAAAAAGGAACCAGAAAGACGTCGGTCGTCGCCCGTCATCAAGCATGGCGAAAAAAAACAAGTTGGACCACCGCCGTTTCCAAACAACAAACAGTGAAGTGACAACCACTGTCTCACTTCAACGACTAGTTTTGTCGTTATTTTAGGGAGGGGGGTTTCCCAGAGAAGTGTTTTAAAAGAAAAGTCCATCGATGGATTGAAACCGTGCATTCTATAGGCGCCATGTTTTTAAAAATAAAACGATTGAGCACGTCCGAAGGAGATACCATTAAAACGTAGGAATGAAGTGATGTCAAACTAAAATTGAACATCAGACCACGTGGGAACAACTCACCCCTCAGAACCCTTCCTGAATTTTAATCGTAGGCAAATGGAAATAAGAAAAACTACGCATAATAATGAATGTCCTTGTTATGAAAATGAAAAAATTCACAAAAATGACATCGAAGCATACAAACACGGTTTTCCTTGTCTGGAATTTTAGTTGATGATCAACATCAATTCTATCAATGGTAACCAAAAAACGAAAAGTTCTGTAACCCTTTCAGTTATTTATTTATTTTTTTAAATTAAGCAACCTACTACGTTATCCTCTTTGACCTCGTTTTTCTATCGCTCAAGATAAACGAAAACAATTCTCATTTGTTGATGATTATTCTCACGAAAATGCGCTTTTAATCCGAAAGCAATGAACGAAAGCAAATTAATACTCGAAACGTGTTCCTAATTCATTACACATTAACTCTCTTTACACCGAATGAAACTTTGGCCTACATAACGAAGAAAGCCATCAACTTTTAAAACCTATGAGTTCCGAAACGAGACTTATGTAGGAAGCCGCCATTCATGGATCAAAGTTATTGAACTTGACCAAAATATTTTTCAATTTCTGCTCCTGTCACGTTGACTAACCCTGCTTATGTTGCCGTCGGCTTCGGTTACGGTTTTTAACCAATACACAATATCAATTTTAAAAGTAAATTTTCACCAATTTTACAAAAGCTACAAAAAACAAAAACGTAAAAATAAATTTTTATTTTTTAATTCTACAAAAAAGCGAAACCCGCTATTTGGTTTACTGGATTTTTTCAACTGTCCAAGCGTAACAAGGATCTTGAGAACGACTATTTTAAATGTGAAATCTATGACCAACAAGTCTGAATAGACGTAGAGCTACGACATCCAAAAAAATAAACGACCTCAAATGGACGAAAAATTCTAAATGACTCGAGCTCTTTGGAAAGCCACGAGAGAGAAAAGAAAAAGGTGAAGTGAAACCACCACAGATCGTCATCTCAAGTTTATGGTCCTTAAACACAGTGGGCGCTCAACTCAATTCAATGGTCGTAAAAAGACCAAGAAAACCAAGAAAAAAAAAGGGTTAAAGAAAAGCAGCAGCAGCAGCGTGGAGATGAGTTGGCATTGACTCGAATGCCAAGTCTTTATTGTCGTTTGTCGTGCAGAAGGAAGACGAAGAACCAACTGAAAAAGACACGAAGACAGAGTCATATCGAGCGCTAATGGGTCGTTGTCAAAATCGGACACACCAAAACGAGGTTATTAAAAAAAAAACGGTTGCTGGTACAGTAATAGTAGCAGTGGTGATTCATTGGCCTTTGGATAGGTTGTTTGTTTGGCCTCGAAAAAAAGCGGCGGCTGCCCATTTTCCACACCTTTTCGGTGACCATTCTAATGAGGTTACGAGAGCCTCGAGGGCGGTTATTACGTACTCAACTCGACGCCGCCGCCGCCTTCCCCGGTGGTCCCGTCTCAAAATTCAACAGCCTCCTTAATGCCGAGCTGTAATAATAATAATAATGACGCGTTCGTTGTTGCACGCGCAAGAAGCTCGCTTCGTTAGCGCCGTGCCGACGTCCATTAAAAACGTATGGCGTGTTCGTTCCCATGTAACCTAATATTGTACTGCATTGCAAACACACCAACTGAGGCCGCTATCAAGCTTCGGTCTGGTCAGAGTGCTGCGCGTGCTTTGTTATTTCAGATGTGGTTTAATCGCAACATCACTTTACGCAACCTACTCGGTGTTCATGTTTCGTCCAATGGCAATGATGGTTCGCGTTGAGATTTAGTCACATCTGACAATTGAGATAAAATCCGATATCCGAAGCTTGGAAATACTACCCCACTAGTATCCTAGGTTCGCTAGGATAGTAAGATTTTCGACAGTGTGTAACGGTACGATGTTACGAGAATTAAACTCCGTTAAAATTGGCGTTGCGAACTATCTTTACGAGTAGTTCCATGTAAAAGAATCATGACCAACCAACACATACAAACTGTTGACATAGACATAGCCTGGTCGGACACCACAGAGGCAGGTTTTCTTGGGGTTCTCTCGTTTCCTCCTGCTTTATGAAACCCTATTCCATCTGCATAGGGTTTTATATCTGTTCTAGCTCTCATCATCATTATTCCTGTACTTTCCGATTTGATAAAGTCTGAGGGTCAAATGACAGCCGTGTGGCCAGTGAGTGCTCTTGTGTTAAAAAAAGCAAGTACCTACCCACCCACCTACCTAGACATAACCTAGTTAGTATACAATATTTTAGTTAGTATATAATATTTTAATACTATACATTCTTAAACTGGATTTAGTTATAAACTAAATTTTAAGCCAGAAAAAAATATTGACTATAAAGTGACATTGTTTGAGTACATTTAAGTTAGTGCTTTTCCATCGCGTCAAATACCATTTTATGGAACAAGAACGAATATTTTAATGGAACAATATTTGACACTTCCTACGTAATAAATATTCCCACCTAAAAAATAACAAATTCTAAAAAATAAACTACACAACTTTTCAAGTCCTTTGGTGATTAAAATGATGACCCTACAGTTGCAGTGATGTTTTTTATCTGGAACACCATCCTCCAAACGTGACCTCAGCCGCTGAATGATCATTAAAGAGTCATTTAACAGCTTCACGACGCTTCACACCTATTCTTCACTGAAGTAACGAGTGCTTCCCGTAAAGCATTAATCGTCATTAACATTAAAATAAAAATATAAAAGAAAATAGACGATGTCGTGTTACTGTTTCATCGCTTTTCGCGATTTCATGCTCGACGGTTACACCACCATGACACTAACGAACGAATCGCGCGTCGTTGGCGACACTTTCACGCACTTTATCGTCACCATGGTGACCGAAAGAGGGGGACGAGGTGTAGTCCCCGGGGAGATAGAGGTAGATTTTTTTCTCCTTTTTTTGTCTCGTCTCTCCAGGGCAACAGGTGACGCCTATGGCTCTCCCCTTGGGATCGATGGGCCATCGACGGCTGCCACGCGACGCTCATTAAAAGCGCATCACGGCCACTGGGCCGCGCGTGTGGGGGCGGAGACCCTTTTGCACCCCCCACCCCCCTTTAGTTTTCCCCACGAACTTTCATCGAACTGTCATTTTTTATATCGCAGAATTCTTTCTTGACAGCGTTACAAAAAATAAAAGCGGTGACGATGAGTGGTTTTCTTTTCTTTGAGCGCGTAAAAGAGCATTCGTGTTGTTTAAAATTGGAAACAAACATCCTTATTACGTCAATGGTCACGATTTAAAAACATTTTTAAGTTACATTAATTTTATTTTTATTTTATCTGTTTATCCTACACTTGTCAACTTCTACTCTCGATAGATTCCCCTATAATCTTTTTCCAACCTGGAATAATCTTCCCCTTTATATCCGCAAAATTCCTTCTATTTGTGTTCATTCAGGATGTAGTAAGACTTGTTTTCACCTTAAAGAACCTTTATACAACATATCTCACCCACATTGGTTTACCTGAATTTTTAATGTATTAACCCAAGTGGATGTGAATTTGAAAATTAAATAAATAGATAAATCTATCAGCCACAATACAATGGAGCCAAATTATAAAAGTACAAAAACAATACAGTACGTATAGAGGACCAACAGATTATACAAAAAACATTAGAACAAAAAGTAGTAAACTGTCATCAAACGCTGAGGATCGTTAACGAACGCGGCTGAGTAGAATAGATGCCACTCTGAGTAGGTAATTAAGATAAACATTAACTTGTAATTAAACATGAAGTTTGTTGGTCCAAAGGAAATAAAGTGTAACCTAATGATGTTCGGTAACCTATTGACAAACCCATAAAACATCCTCTTTCCATGATAAAGAAATCGTTCCATAAAATCATTCGTCTTGTCAATTATTAATATGTCTACTCGCGGTAAAGTCGACGTTTCACGAGCCGTCTCGAATCGTCGTTGGTTCTAGTGTCCAAACGGAAACGCTTGGGGACACGATGTAGTATTTCGGAAGAGTGGAAAGTGGTTCAGCGGGAGCGGTCGTTTATCTTATCAGTTACCTAAGTCCACGGTCGAGGCGTCACCCGGGGCTAGTATCGGGTGTGCGATGACGTCTCCAACCGCCCGCCGAAGACTCCTTCACTCGCCTCCCCCCCTCACCCCTTCTTTAACCCAGCACGCGCGTGCGTGTCCTCGTTGCGCCCGTATGGATCGAAGGGGAGGCTCGTTTCGTGCTCCATTTCGCCCCTGATTTAATTCCATTCGCCTCTTCTCTCTCCTCTCTCGGCTTTCGCTTTCTCCTCCTCTCTTCCAGCTCTCGAGGGGAATGAAAGGAGGGGAGGGAGTAGACGACGCGTTTCATTAAACGACGCGTCACACCCCCTCCCATTTCGCCAAAAGCGTCTCCTCCCTCCCCCTCCCAATACTCTTCTTCGTTTTCTTCATCCTTTTGTTTTTTCTCGCTCCCCCATTTTTCGTGAACTCTTCCCTGTCGCTTGCCTCTGCAGAGAAGAGGATAACGACGGGATAGCCGGTAGAAAAGAAAGAGCGACAGACAGGCAGAGTGAGAGGGGTTCCTTCCATCGCAGGCTCATTATCACCCTCGGTCGAGCACTCGTATCAATTAATGGCTAATTAGGGGCTTCCGCGCGGTGACTGGGAACGCAGCCTCTTCCTCCTCCTCCTCGTCGTCGTCTGGTCGCCTTTCCCAGCATGCCGTTCGGTAACACTGAGAAAGAAGACCGTGCCAATGACGTTGGGGGTGAGAAGAGAGCAACCGGAAGAACGCATACGTCGGTTAAAGAAAGTCTGGACAGGTCCTAGAATAGGAATCGTGAAGAAAGTGATCTTTGAAATAGAGAAGTGACCCTCATATCGATGCCAACAGCAGTTGTCGTGTCGTTAGGTGACAAAGATTTTGCAACAGTAGAAAAGTTGATAGTGATACGAAAGGGCGTTGCTAGTAATCCTCATTTTTAAATAAAACTCCAACACCAACCCCTCAACATAAATTATGTCAACTCCAAAATTACCTCTCTCAAGCTATTTCGAAATTGAAGGTCGTAGGAAAACTATAACTAGAGGGGTTGGACTGGAATCCGTGTCATCTGGCCTTTACACGAATTTGTTGCTGTTATTTTGTTATATTATGTCTCGGAATTTGTATGCTTAATTGGTCCCTTGAACGAACTAAGCAAGTAAAAAACAACAATACAATCTAGATTATCCTCGCCTTTTGTCGCCTTTAAATCGTGGAACAGCTTGCCGCTCCGCCTGCGGAAATGTGCAATCTGTCCCAATACGCTAGATGCCAAGAAACATTATTATGCAGTAAACAAGCTTTTAAGAAAGTATGTCATATTTTGTTAGCTGTTATGTAGTTTTTCACTTCTTCTCAAATGTTTTGTATATGATCCCATGGATTGCTTAAATAAGTTCAAATTCAAATAATAAAAAAAGTCATACTGTAAGTAGAAGATCGCTTATTGATTCTAAAATATTCTAGATAAGAAGAATATCCAAAGTAAACTTTATCTCTATTCCAACTACGCATGCAATTTCATTATGGTCGCTAGTATACATTGATAAGTTCCCACGTTGAAGATGACCGACACTAACATCAGAACGACTTTTTTCTCAGATACTACACATTATCTATCATCTATGTAAGATGGTTTCTTTCTTTTAAACACGTGGTTGAGAAAACTTTTGTGTTTTTTGAAAAATCTTGGCAAAATGAG
>JAQIWH010000908.1:0-38284 GCA_034695005.1 Cryptops parisi | reverse complement strand
GTGAAATTTAATTAACCCGTCAATATTTAGTAAATTGCGTGTTTTTAAAAATGATGTTATTGACTGATAGGGAGAGAGATTAAATAAGATGCGGATTATTCTATTGTATGCTGACTGTAAACGCCTCAGACGATATTTGGGTACGTCTGCCCATAAACTGATACCGTATGTTATAATAGAGTTTATCTTCATGGTTATGTACGACTTTTTTTCTTTGAAGCTAAGTAAGTTTTTTATGCGTTTGGTTAAGTATGTTTGACGCTGGATATTGTTTGTTAATTTTTCCAAGTGAAAAGAAAAAGTCATGTTGTGATTAAACCATATACCTAATATTTTTATGGGTTTTGTTTTCAGGAAAGGGATTAGAGATAGTCAGGCGGTTTGTTTTTAATTGATTGAGAGACAGTCCATGTACTTTACACCAAGTATCAATTTTTTGAAGGTCTTTTTTTATTTGTAATTCGGCGATGTGATGCTCATATTTTAAATAACTATAAACGATAATGTTATCATCAATATAATTCATAACCTTACCGTGTAATTGTTGGTCATGGATTTGGTTAAAGATAAAAAAGAATAGTAACGAGGCTATAGTGGACCCCTGGGTGACCCCTCTAATTGATGGGGTAAGTGTATGTGGGTGATTTTTTATTTGGAAGTATCGATTTGAGAGGTAATGTTTTAAGATGTATATTAGTTGGGTTGAAACACCAACTATAATATTAAATTTTAAATTCAGGATTTAAACTCAACGGGTTTAAGCTAGTAAATAGCTCATCAAAAATGACGTTTTTTTGTTGTTTTTATTATGTAATTCATTGTTTTAACTTATGTTGCTTTGCAACGTTCGTTAGTTAGTTACTGTTTTAACTCATGTTGTTTCACAACATTTGTTGCAGTTTGTTTTTTTACCTTATTTTGCTTCGCAGCATTCGTTAGTTATTTAGTATTTTATTTTATTAATTAATTAATTATATATTATTTATTTATTTAAATTTATTATTTTCGTTATTTAGTTATTTTTAGTTATTTTTTATTTTACAGTTGGGTTATCGGTTTTGGTTTAATTTTTTTTTTTAAATTGTAAATTCAAACAACAACACGTGCTGCTATTTTGAAATTAAATGTTTATTACCAGACACAACAATACAGAGATAGTGGCAGCGCGAATTTTATGCGCGAGGTTTTTCTTCGGTTTTCTAGGCTTGTCGTACCGCACTCCCCTGATGAGACTGTCAGGTTGTCAAATATTTTTGCCTCCCCTTCTGGATACAACCTACAATTCTTATGACTTTCAGCTACGTAAACCTCACGGTTTCACCGTAAAATTTAACTATGCACAACCACTAACAGTGATCAATAGTAAATTTTCACTTATATAATTGTCGTACATTTCCTGATGACAAGTTCGGGTTGCCAATGGGCAGATGTACCCTTTGGGGGTATCATCTCATTACCTACCAAGTTTCAGCATCCTACGTTTTCTGGTTTTCGCGTAATTTTTGATAGGACAGAGGAACTCACATGGCTTTTATTATACATATAGTAGATTTCTTTTGTAATTATTATTTATTCTAGCAATTTTTCTAATTTCACTATATTTCACAAAACGAGTCTTTTGAGATGTATCTTGGATGCTTGAAATACATTTTGGTTGTCCTGAGGTTAAAATTAATTATGTCAGAATTTAATTTGTCAGCTGTTTGTATAATAAAGATATAATGGGTTCGTTATTTAATTGATTGCGTTTAATAAAATATATTATAATTTTGTATAAAATGTTTCATAGAGTTAAAAGTTATTAAAATAATAATTAATGCGTGATTAGAGTAGAAATACAGCTTGATAAATGGCATAAAAATTGTTGATGTGGTGGATGTAACTATTTGCAATGAATTTGCCATATATTGAGGAAAATAGTTTGTAAACGTGCTTTTCGCAACTGAGAGAGCAGCACGTTTTAAACCAAATTTTTCAAAACAAGCTATTTTTACTAAACTTGTTGTATTGGAAAAATAGCTTGTAAACGTTCCCTAAAAAAATGTTTTTTAAGCATACTCTTTATATAGTCAGTATACAGTATATAGTTTCATACTCTTTATACAGTATATGTCATAAACATATACTAAAATCCGAAATCCATATATAAATCCGAAATTTGATTTGTGTGAATTAAAACTTATCCAATCTGAGTAATTTCGATAGTCTATTTATGCGTGTCTTGTAATTTCAGTTTTTGAGTTCTAAAATTTTATTTATTTGATTCAATTAATACAGAGTACTTATGCGGTTCTCGTGTTATGTTTTTTTTAGTACATAGGATTATATACAGTATATTTTCAAACTCTATACGGTTGTATATGTTTAATTCCCAGCTCACTCATTCATAAACTCACAAGTGAAGTTAAAGAGACAAAGTATAAAGGTGAATTTGAACTTAATGTAAATTTTGAATCCCTGCTAAATGTGTTTTATTTAAGAATCGCTTGTATCACAGTTAGTGTTACTACTGCTATGGTAATATTGGGGAATTAACTGAATATTCTACATTTTAAAATCAGATTTAATATATTTATATTTTACATATGAATATATGGTACAGTTTATTATAATAGAGGTTCACATTTTGTTGATATTTCCAGTAATGATAGTGAAATTCAAAATCGTTACTTTAGCTAAAATACGGTATAAAGGTTAAAAGTACGCAGTTAATTGCTAACAATATTGTAATAGTAGAGAAAGTAGCTATTACAATATTGGCCAAATTCCATCCACTTTGACGCTGATTGGGAAACGTTCACTCGAAATGCACTAATAACGTAGTCTCTTTGATAAAAGAGAAATGGCGCTACTTCGCGATATGTTTGCCGCAACATTCGTTTATTATTCATCCCATCGTGCATTAGCGAACCGAACCTAAAATGTGTATTTTCTAGTTTCAAATTTACATTGCGGACTGGATACTTTAATGCCACGAGAGCAACAAATGAGTTGAGGCTTTTAAAATATACAACTAGTGGGTCAACAGAACTAGCGAACATGTTTCAATGGTTTGTTAATTAACCTTGCAAACGTTTATGTTAGAAACTCGTCCTGACATACCTGTACAGGATTAAGCAGCATTGGAAAATAAAATAAAACGGAAAAGAAACTGGAAAGAAAAAGTAGATAAAAGGGTTGAAGAAAAGATAAGAAAAGTGAAAACGAAATCGATTTTTCTTAGTCGTTGTTGTTTGGCTACGACTGCTTTACAGCTTAACGACTTATTGTCAATCCATAATAGGATGGCTTGACATTTAAGATCTTTATATTTACCAAACAGATAAGCAGGAATTGTGTGATTTTTTTTTACCTTTTTGGCATTGATATGCATTTGTTTCCCGTTATTTTTTTTATTTACTCTTTTCAGTTTGCTTAAGATTCTCGAATTATTTTTTTGTATATCGTTAATATCTTTTGTCTCTATTTGAAGACGTTTTGGGAGTTGTACGTTTTCAGATGATTGTTAATTAGAGCATAATAAGTTTAAAAGAAAATTTGTTAAACAAATCCTTTGAAGGTGATCTATCACCAATGTTTATTGTTGGAAACGTTTTTATAATTCGTTATTATTCATATCTTCACAGAAGTGTTTACTTATTAAATAAGGCGGAATGTTAGTAATTAACTATTAAAATGAAGAATTTGAATTTTTTTGCATCGTTCTATTTTAAAGAATGCACAACAGGTTTGAAAACATCAATAGTGGAGCTTAAAGTAGGAATAACTTATAAAAGGTAATGTACGTTAAAAATTATAAAATTCATAGTTTTATTTGGATTTTAAGATGTACAGTACTTGTATAGAATGTCGCACAATTAGATTTATGTTGAGTTTTTCTTGATTTAATGCGATTTTGTTTATGCATTGTATTTATTACACGATAGACAAAATCCTCCAGATAATTAGTATATTTCGTTATTATGCGATTCTGTTCAGTGGTTTACAATTGACTAAAAACATTTTACAATTTTACAATTTCTTTCAAGATTTTTAGATTAGTTTTTTTTAAATTTTGTTATTTGTATTTTGATGGAGGAGCTCTTTGAATCAATAACATTGCTGCCCGGATGAGCTTCTCTGTTAAACATGTATGAACTGCGTGGAAACAACAATCGGGGAGGGAGAGCTTTCTCGCCTTTCCTATTGCGTTGCTTATTTCACTTTTGATTGCTCAATTAACCGCTATGCCTAATTATAAATACTTACAAATACCAGAAAATAAGTTTTAGTCAAACTTATTGAACCTGTTTTTTTAGTTTATCTTCGCTTTGTGAATATTATTGAACAGCAAAAATGGTGGTGAAATGAAACGACAAAATGATAACTTTTATAGTATTATTTTTGTCTCGTGTTTGCGTATTTTTTTTGACCCGACGTTGTTTTGTACATGAACTATAGAACCATTTTAAAAACTTGCAGACTGTTACAGTAGTATAGACTACGGTATGTATAAACTTGAATATAAAGTGGAACTAGGTGTAATACATTATATGTTTCACTATGTCATGTGCATAATGATTAATTATTTTCATCAAATTTGTTTGAGTGTACAATATATCCTGATTTCATGATTAATTAAAAGTAACGCAAAATTATTTCATACAACTTGATATACCATACGTAATATATTTTTATTTTATTTTTTATTTAAAAATCACGCATCCCATGGGGATAAATACATAAAGATAACAACTTCAACGTTTACCTTGAAGAATATGACAAAAAAGCTTGTGCTTATAATGAATACATGTTTTATAACACTTAGAGTCTTTGCAAGTAAAGGAAATCTTCCAAACAGCAAGAGGAAGTGCATTCCAACTCTTAATAGTAGAATATGGGTATCGGTTAAACATACGTTCATTGGTTTGTGAAGGGGTAGAAACACAGTATTTATGTAAACTACGTGTCGAGTCACTATCGTAAACCATTATATATATATACATACATACGGTATATCTGCATCATTCAATTTTCCTTACAAGATTCGATTTTCATCAATAGCTACTATTGCGCCCTTTGTCGAAAAAGATGATTATAGACTTTTCATTACAAAGTTTTGATCAGTTTAATAATAGTTCACATTTTCAGTGTTATTATTTTTTTATCTTCGATACATTGAAATGATTGGAGGAATGGCTGCAGGGGCTTTAGAGAGTGGGTGGAGTGAGTATCTAATGCTATGCAATGCAGAACAGATTTTCGTAAAACCAAAACGACTCTGAATTCCATTAAGCGACTCGACTCGTTTCAACGAATTGAGCAAGGCTTTCTCGCTCTGCCTTTCGGCATTGTACCGAACAAACATAGCGAATAAAGAAGCAGAAAAACGAATAGTTGGAAAATGAAAGAACAAAAAAAAAAAATTAAAACAAAAAAAGAGAGGTTATTCGTATATCCTATGGGGTAAAAGTTGATGAGATGGGATTACGAGATTGCCATCGATGCAAATGGTCTTAAGACCGCTTGCCATCACGTTCCTTAGTAAAAGAAAAACACAGTTTCTTTAAAACATGAAAGAACTTATTTTTTTAATCATCTTATCATCCTATTCATGTCATAGTGTCACAGTAAGAAAAACCAGTGAATGAGATGCACCGAGCGGAAAGATTATGTGAAACACTCGGGCGTCGTCGGTTTTAATAGTATTTTGCTTATCGTTTTAATCCTTTATTTCTTTCTTTTTCTTCTTTTTCTTCTTGTTGCTTTTATAAAGCTATTTGTTTAGTTGCGGCCATCTTTTCTTTCATCTTTATTTTTTTTTTTAAATATTTAAATATTTTTACATGGTTGTCGTTTCTGTGGGCGACGTCATTAGCTTTTTTAGAAAAACACATTTTGAAAGCGAATACTGATTTAAAATGTCAAATTCATCGATTTGCTATTTTTGTCCTCCTGGGCTTTTAGGCATTTCGCGACGATTAACTTTTCTATCCATAGTTAATGGAAATTCGTTTAGACGGATTTCATTCGGCACCAGACACGCTTTTAAATGTTGTAATGCATTTTGCAGCCTGTTAAAGCTTTTCCTTTTCATGTTTATTTATTTCTCGGATCAAATTAATCTGTTGAAGCAAGAAACCTCATTTTACAAGTTGTAAAAAAGTAATGATGAAAGAAAAACAAATTTCTGAAAACATTTTTGGAAAAATACTTTATTAATTTAATACCCAACGTTCAAAACAAATTTTTACGTATTATGCCTGATCACGTTATTTTGATCACCGTTTGATCACGGTTTTAATAGCGTTTTGCTTATCGTTTTAATCCATTATTTTTTTCTTTTTTGTAATCTTTACTTAGTTAATGTCAAAGTGTGACATTCTTTTTGTATTATTTTCTATGTAGATTTTCATTAAGCTATAAACAAGTCGTTTTCTAACGCTTATTGTTTTTAAAATATAAATCTAATAAGTTTCTTTCTGTACATGCTTCGAAACTCTAGTCTTCTACATAGTATTACAAGTCGGAAATCAAAATTTGAAACGATACGGATATATTTTTATTTATTGTCAAAAACTAATATTATTTAAACTTATGATTTTACAAAACAAATAATTTTACAATTGAAAATATTTAATGAAAAATTTAACCATAATTCAAGTAATTTAACAAATATTCCAAATTTAACAATTTTTAATGTTAAGCAAACATGAAAAAACGTGTGTTTGAGTACGGGGTTTATTGTTGCAATGGCATTAGCAAACCATTGCTTCAACTCGGGCAAAGTCTTTTGCTGTGAGGTTGCCATATTGCTACATTGAGTGCTCTAGAAGCAAGTGTACAAAACACTAATCGAATGTCAATATTATATGAAACTTATACAAATTTTCTATCGACTAATACATACAACGTTCCTGTTTTCATTATCCGTTATTTGGTTATGGCTTTCTCAAATTGTGACATTCTTTTTCAATTTCCCTGTAATTATATTATCAGAAGCCAAAGGCGACTAGAGCTCAAAAGCATTACAACATTCATTAAAAAATAAAATATTATTAAAAATCATAAATACAATTGAAGCGCTCGAGGCAGTGACCAGTCAGCTCCACTGTTTAAAATTTTACAGTAACTATATCTCAACAGCAAAATGAATATATGAAAACGTGTGAAATGGGTTGTTTGTTTTAAAAGCAGAACAAAACAAATAATAAAAAGCTGCCGGACAGCTACAAAGCTAACTTGGCTTATATACCCAACAGTGACTGTTTGCGCCATCTATTATAATATCTTAGTATCTGAGCATCAAATTGGCCTGTTTTTGTACTAAACAACGAATAATTTCAAAACAATTATATTCATTAAAAAAATAATTTTCTGTGAAACGTGGAGCTGACCAGTTACAGCGCTGAGTTTTTTAATTCATACATAATGTTACCAAAGTGACTTTAGTTTTAAAACGTTTAAAACAAAATCAATTTTTATTTAATTTTTGTTTTAATAACTTTTGATTCGTTTTTTATTTACATCGTTTGTCAACAATAAATTCATAAATACAACTACCAACCGATTACACACTTAGCTCGCGAATGAAAATTGATTTGTAAAAACTCCCAATTGAAGTGTAAGCTTTTAAACCCTGAAAATGTTAGGGAAGAAAGTGGGTTGGAAACGTTTCACATCTTCGTCTCCTTCGTTTGCATATTCCAATTCTAATCCTTTCTCTCGCTGGAAGGCGTGCGGTCGGGAAACACTTTGCCATCTTCTCAGCTGTCTTTCTTCTTACGTCCATACATACTAGGGCCTATACCGCCACCATTACTACTTTTTTTCTTGCGTCTTCGTCTTCTTCTTCCAGTCGTGCAATGGGAACCGAAAGACCTCCCTTGAACTTTTTTACGATACCTGAGCGAAAAATAAATTCAATCTCACGGATGCGGCGTGTCGCGTGCGCTGGGTGATAGGCGATTTATTCGTACGACGGTTCAAGCGCACCTATTATTTTGCAAATCGTGGCTTCTTTCGGTCGCACCGTTATTACCTTCTCCTTCCTCGCATTTCTCCCTCAGCCTCACTTTTATGTTTCCACCCCTAAAAGAAGGACAAGATGGTCGTGGTAGTATTGGTGGTAAGGTGTGGACCCGATCACTTTTTTTCTTCATCCTCCTCTTCATATTTTTTTTTTTACTCTACGCATGGAGCTTTTTGTAAATTACTCTTTTATCTACTTCGATAAATCATGTGGGGATAGTATAAAAAAAATTGCAACTCGAAGCTTTCTATAGATGCTGAAAGAATGTTGTTTTTGATAGATTTTGTAATTTTTCTTCCTTTTTTTGAACTAGAATATTTTAGTGAGTTCAAGTTTGAACCGGATTTTGTGTACTTTAGGAACGTTATTGGTTAATCTTTTTGCGGTGAATAAAATCTGTTGATCTTTTTATTCTAATATAAAAAACTCTAATTAAAACTAATTTTGAGACAAGTTTTGATTTGATACTGTGCTTTTGTTGTCAAACCAAATTTTAAAGATATTTGAAACAAATCCATGAAACGATATTTTTGTTGATTTGTGTTAAGTGTTTATTCTAACAGATTCACAATGATTGCTCACATAAACGATATGTAGTAAAATATATAAGCAACATATAGGTAGGTATGTATGTTTATTAATTACAAAGCTTGGTTTGGCTTAACAATGCTTGAATTGAAGTATGTGGTTGTTTTAGCGTCAACGACACTACGAGAAAAACTCTACCTCCACGCGACATTTTCTCAAAATGAACACAACATTGATCCGGCAAAATTTAAATGTGCCGCGGACTGTCTATGTTTCAAATTTCAGCTTTCTGGGATATCGGGAAGTTGTCAAAATAGACCGCAAAAATGTTTGAAGCGCGGACGCACACAAACACACACAATAATCAAATTAAATAAAAGATTGTAAAGAACCCTTGACTTTAATTTTCCTAACTTTCTTAACTTATGCAGCCTAATAAAACCAACCCCCACCAACGTTTTGCCCCCTTCATTTTGTAAAGGGTTTCATCGCGGAAAAAAAATAAAACAATGCACACGAAATTTGAAGAATTTGTTATCGAGCAAAAATATTGATCATCAAAATGTTGCCAAAGTTTGTTTGATATACCGTAGCGTACATTTGTAATTTCATGTCCAGTCGTCAAAATATTCATAGTACCAAATAGTAATTTTGAAAGTGAAGTTAAATGTCTTTTTCATTTTAAATGTTTTTTGTCATTGAATTTTTTTCTCGTATTTTAAAAATGGTAAAAAAAAAAGCAAGAAGGAAAAAAAAAATTATCGACCGTCGCCCAGCTAACATCCTATTCCCTGTTTAAAACTTCTTCGACTCTTTATCCGATTGGCGCTGTCTCGTTACCATGGTTACCTTCAACTATATCATAAGATCTTGAGTTAATCTTTTGGCACCGGTATCGAACATGAACGCACACGAAACATGAAATCTCATTTTATGACGTCAAAACTGGACTCGGTAGGGAACGACGAATAAAGGTAATTTCACAATATGCGACTTTAAAAAATAAAATAAAGTTATATTAATTTTGCAACGTGCGGTTTTTTTTTTCTCACTCGTTTATTGTTACTTATTTTCCGGCCTCCGTAAAAAAAACATTTGATCGAACGAAACTTTTTTCTTTCTATTTTTTTTTCCCATTTTTTCTTCTATATACTGTATATATGGTATATAGCGTTTAAGAGATGTTGGCATTCTCTTGTTGACGTTCGTGCAGTGAGGGATCATAAAAACAAGGATAATAACCTCGCGAAAAAAATTAAACCAGTTGTGGCAGGGTCATTAAAAATGCACGTCTCCAATGTTTACGATGTTTCCTTACTTTTTAATTTCATCGTCGCCGCTACTTTTTTGTCGCTTTTTATTTACGTCTTTATTTCATCCCCCCACACAAAAAAATATACAACCTTTTCTCTTATGCACTGGTGACAGTTTAACTCGAGATAAATGGTTAGAACGCATACAAAAGAGGAAGTTGACTTTTAACGACTGGTTTTTATTTTTTTAAATATTTTTTTTTCATGTGTGTACATGCAGTCATTGCTATTATGACCAAGATTGAAATGTATACGGTTCGTTATATGAAGTCATCATCAAGCTGAAACAAGGAAATATCGAATTTTTTTTTGTAGAATGAAATAGCAGTGTTTCGCGTGTGCCGAGCTTGTAAAGAACGTCTGATAAAACATGTTTTAGTTGGGAGATTGCTGTGAAGTATTTTTTTATAATAAGAGTAATTTCACTTTTTCCTCAGTAAAGTTGTTGTGGATAATCTCTGTACAACGTTGAACTCTACAACTAGGATTTTAATGATTTTCATAAAACGTACCATTATGGGTTGGAAACAATTTGAGTTTGATTTCGTTTTTACAGCAGTTTTTTTTTTTACTAAACAATTTAAAACCTGACATCTTGTTAGTCTAACATTGTACACATTGTTGTACTATCAGTTTAGCGTAAGAAAATATAGACATACCCCCATTATAACAGCGATTAAGAGCGGGACCACCACCCAAATTTTATTTCCATAAAACTTACTACTTTGGGTTAGAAACGACTAATTTATTATTAGAAACAACTCATTTATCATCATTAGAAATGATTCATTTATTATTAGCATATTTTTCGATAGTTTCGTTAAACTGCCTTAAAATAGTTGCAAATTATCGATAGCTTTCAGTACCGTGTACGAGTTTTAATTCACCTCAGAATTGGTAATTAGAACCTGAAATCAGATGCATTGGAATGCGTAACAATGAAATTGCCACAAACTTTTAACATAATTGAGGGGCTGAAATTTTCAGCATTCACAAATATTGACAATGAAAACTATCACAAATATTGACAACGTGAACTAAACAACAACACTATTATTCTCATACATTAACAAGGGAATTGACGCAATGAGCATGGTTTAATGGAAATTCAGTGGAATATGAGGTCTGCTTGTTATTGTCAACGTTTCAACGATGATAAAGCAGGGTAGTGACAACAAAACAGCAAATATTTGTAATGTGCTGGGACGACATCATCCTCGTGACAATGTCGAAAACACGCTTTTGAATGGGTTTGCTTTTCGATTGGCTCTTTTACGCTTCTTCAGTGAAGTCTAATCTTGTGCTGTATTTTCTCGGTTTAGTAATTCCTTGATCGGGGGACGAGTATAAACCTCGGCGGAATTACGAGCGCGACTATTTGTCATTCTTTATTAATGAGCAACGACGTTAATTAGGAAATAAATATCGGGTGAGAGGAAAGCGTCAGTTTGTTGTGATGGCGTCCTAGGCACCACCTTGCATCCATAATTAGGGGGGTGTGTAATTCAATTACTGTTTTGTTGATCGTCGAAATAAGATGGAATAAATTAAGTTACTTGCCGGCGCCCAATGAAGCCGCAATTGATGAAAATAAACGACCGGGATTTTCGATTTGAAAACTTCGAAATGGCTTCAACCATCATCAACGAATGGTTACGGATGAAAGACGTCGACATTCTTCCCAAATCGTCACCATTATTTTTACTCTTTTATTTTTTTGTGTTTGATTTAATGCTGCGACAGTTCTATTTCTATCAGTGTGACCTTTGACGAAATCATACTGTAGATGACATTTTGGGACACTCATTAAAAACGTCGTATTTTAAACAAACAAAAAAAGGTAAACTTTTACTTCAGGTTGGTGGGCGAAGTTTAGGAAAAATGTCATTAAGAAAAATGGAATATTATAATGTTGTTATGTTGTCGTTTTTTACCTAACCTAACCTAGTGTCTATTAGTGTAAATACCAGTTAGGTTAGTTAGAAAATATAACATTAACAATATTTTATTTATCTTAACGATATTTTACCTAAGCTCTGCCCACCAACCTAAAATAAAAGTTTACCGAAAAGGACTTTACAATAAATTTAAAATTTAATGTGGCATTTTGTATTATATTTTGTTGATTTGACTGACCGACCTTTGTTCCAAATTTGACAAGCTTAGGATTTCATCAATTTTTAAACCTTATTGTTTAAACGTGGAAAACAAGGTTGTGATATGACGTCATTACTTGGTAGCGAATTTCGATTTATGTCATTTCGGCTTGGTGCTTCAGAATAACTAATAGGTGATCACTTGTTTGAACAAATGGATAGTCAAGTGTTCTAGACAGAAATTAAATACTTAATGAGTGGAAAGCACGCCGAACAACGATTGCTCGTTAATCATTAATGTGTGTTATATAAGCCGCCACAAGCAATTTCCATTTAGTTTATTTAATGTTAAGTTTCTTACCCTGAAAAACATAATAAAACAAGTAAAATAAATATCTGGGTAGCAATACCTCGAATACCACAACGTTTTGCCTCCCACCTAAAGGCTTTCTAGTTATAATAGATAAAAAAAATTAATAGAAAAATGAGTGTTTTTTATTGTGGAAGACGGCTTAACAATCCTGCAAGGTTCTCTGTGGAGATTTTCTCTTTAATGATAACTTGATGATAACTTGAAAAAACCTCCAGGTGAGAGGTGAAACGTCTGTGTTTTAGATAATGCTAACCAATCATTGAAGTTTTATTTGTTTTATTTTATTTATTTAGTTAATCAAAACACACTAGTTTTATCAATATCTATGTTTATTCACCTTATTGATAAATGCTATTTCTGCTTGTTTAAGACTATTAAATGAATTATCTAGTTGGTTCAATGTTTATTTAAACTTTTCATGAAAATTTAATATTACAAACCTGTATTGCGGTCTATATGTAATCAAGTTACAAATGCATTTATGCAGTACATTCATAATTATAAGGATCGTTTTCTGAAAACACCTATGCCGAAAGGGGGCGCTATAATCGAGACATAACTGCTTTTAAGTATGTTTATCGATTACCCAGGAACTGTTGGTTCAATTGGCACTAAACTTTGGGTATCGACTTGGCATTCCTCTCGGGTGAGCCCAAACAATATTCAAACGTTTATGTCGAAAAGGGACGCCATAATCGAGATATGCATAACACATAAGCTTACAAAAGTAAATGAGCAATATGCGTTGCGCCGACTTCAAATGTACGCATCTTAAAAACTTAGATCAATATAATTTCATAATACTAAGAAACATCAAAACTAATTTGTAGTAAAATTGAATAACGTATAACGTAATTAATTGTATTGGAAATAAAACTTTTTCATATTTTTTATAACTTTTTCATAACTTATTCACACTTTCACTTTTGCAATTTTTGAATTTTTGTTTTTGAATTTTTTAATTACTCTGACACATCATATCTACAGAAACTCGATTATGCATCACATTACTCCATAAAGTATTCAATAACACCAGAAATTCTGTTTAAGTGGGTCAAGAAGTTTCTTGAGTTCACTTCGAACCTACAGTACATCACACAAACTATATAACCGATTACAGGACCGTAATCAGGGGGAAGGCCCTGGAGGTTCCTGAAATCTTTTTCAAGACATGGAATGTAACACTATCTGTTAAAAAATCATGTTTTTTCTTCAATTTCCATGATTTAAGTGTTTGCTCCCCCCCCCCATTGTCTGGGTCCTCTCCGAAAACATGTTCTGGTTACAGACCTGACCGTTTATGTTTACTCAACGTGCTGAATATATAAAACAAGTAGCTATTTATGCCATGCTATTATCTAAGAAAATTTAATGTCATAAAATGTCAATTTTTTTATGCTGTGTCATAAACCCGTTACTTGATCACGAACACGGTAAGGTATTTCAGTTAAATCGTTTAATAGTGTGTTTTTTTTTTTGTTAGGCTTTAAAGACTCAAAGTAAAAAAAAATAGAACTTAAAAAAAAATTACCGACTGATAGGAGGGTTTATTTTATGAGGTGAGGATCTCGGGTTAGTTAATGATGAACGTGCAGCGGAAACCCGGTATGTAGTGCCAAGTGGTACCTTTTAGGCCTGTGCTGCAGACACGCCGTAATCTGGTATGGTGGTGGAATGCGCTTAGCATAAATCCGGTCGTGTTTAGGTGCTATAGCTTTTCCCGTTTACGGGAACATTAATAACTGGTAACCTCGCCCGCTCCTCGCTCTCGCCTCCTATATATTTAACGTCTTGTCCGCCGGCCAGGAGCGTCGGTAACGAGTTGTAACTGGTTATTGCATTTTCCGCGATATCCTTTCGATGAGATGCAACCCCGAACTTTAACCTTTAGGTGCTTAATTTGCCTCTGCACCTTTCAGCTACAGAGACAAGAGAACAGCGGGCGACCTAAAAGCGATTCATGCTTTTAAAAGGCTATTGCAAAACTCCTTTGTTTGTCACTTGCTTTGACGCTCAAAAGCAAGAAATTCTCTTTTTTCCCCTCAAATTAGAAATTCTTGTAAGTCAAAATTTAATAACAGAACTAAAATACGGTGGGTTAATGGTTTTTAAATTTTTTTTTTGAAATGTTTTTAATCTTTAGTTTAACTCACCTCTTCCACCAAAAAATGTCTTTTTAATAGTTTTATTATAATTAATGTTTATTCTTTATATTAAGTTCACTTGTGAGTGAGTTTTGTATACACCCTTTTATACAAAAAAGATAACAAATGTTGAAATTACTGAAGATGGAATGCAAATAAAACTTGGAAATTTTCAAACATTTTTTAAAAATAATACAATGTATTCAGATAACAAACTATTAAATAACAATTTAGTTGTTTCTATTATTGCCTGAAATTGTTTCAATTGGTCTAAGAACTTGTTAGGTAGCAAAAATTTTCCTTACGTTTTCTATAATTTTTTAATCTACCTAAAAAATTTATGATAAGTTCCAGTTAACGAGACACTCCTAATTTATAACAAACATTTTTCTCTTGATTATTGATATTCCACTATCGATATTTCGTATCCAACATGGTATTACATCAGTAGTTGTTTCGTCATTTGTCTTCCTTCTCTTTTATTTCATTCCCTCGTGTTTTTGAACTTTTCTTTCTTTTTCTTTTTTTGGTTTTAGCAATTTATGATAGCCATGTGTCTCTCCCTGGTGAGATATTCAGTTAATTTAATAGACCGAGTGGATGAGCACCGGCCGTGTTAGCACGTCGTCCATCTCGAACAAATGGTCAGAAACTAGACTGCAGTAGATTTTCAATAGTACGAATCAGTGATGGTGGTAGTTGTTGTTGTTGTTGCCGTGGAAGTAGAATTACGTTTGGAGGCAGTAGCTTTGGGAGTTGTTAATTCGAAATGTCTGTGAGTTTAACCATTCAAGGGGACAATCCCTTTCATTTAGGTGTTTTTAATGTTTGTTTTTTGTGCCAAACTTTGCTACAACGTTGAACCAGTTAAAATATGGTCGATATTTAGGTTATCGTGTTTATAGTTAAGTATTGAAGGGCCTGGAGTAAAAAGGTGTTAAGTAATATTCTTACAATATCGAGGAAGTCGCTTTTGAAATATCTGAACTTGCCTTTGCTGTTCTATGGGCTACTTCACACTTCTTACACTAATATCTTTGCACACATCGTTGTTTGGCTCAAAATTATGTATTAGGAATTAGGAAGGTAGAATTGCACCTAACACATTCAAAAATATTTCTAGGTCATTCTTTGACTAAAAATGTATTTGACACTTTTTTACACCAGGCCTTTCAGTATATTGGTATTTCACCAATTTTGATGAAGAAATCTAACTGCCTTAAACATTTGTCTCAATAAAGTGGTTAAGTTGCTACTACGAGTTTTGTTGTTATATTAACAAATATTTTATTGCAACACTGTTTACACATTCAGTGTAAACTCATCTACGAAATTGAAGTGTATTAGATACTTCAAAACGAAAATAAAAGTTTTAAAATTGTGTTCTTTTCTCCTTCTTCTTCTTCTTTTATCTTCTTTTATATTTTACATGCTCTTAGTTTGACTTTTTTTTTTCACTTTAGCAAAACTTTTTGTTGACGGTTCCTCAAACAAAAGTGCGCACGTCTACGCAAACTCCATTAATGTTTCTGATTAGATTTCAGCGCATTAAGCTAGCAAGCTATCCCTAGGGAATAGAACACGAACCAGGGAGAAGAGAGAGCTTTACAAACAGTCTGAGTGCAACAACGCGTCATTTGGAAATGATCATATCATCGCTAAAAATCCATTTTCACAGAAACGTTAGGTGAAAGGGCACTACATACCCTATTAATAACGGAGTGAATTTCATCCACCGTAAACAACTATGTGTTGTTTTCACAAAACAGTAAATAACGTGTGGAAACATCTATGTAGCCTACGTGAAAGGACATCAATCAGGATTTAAGATGGAACTTGTTTCGCTGAAATCGTCTATTAAAGTTATACTCATTGATTTTTGTTGACGGTGAGCAGTAGGTACTTTCAGGGTGGTCATTATTTTAAAGTTTTAGATAGGACACGTTCAGAATTTGTTCCATTATGTGAGAAAACAATTGGTAAAATTAGGTTAGTTTTGAGCAATATATAGGAAACGCTACCAAGATCTGAAAATCGCGTGTTAATGCTACTTACGTTTTAAATCAATTTTTCAAACTATGAAAGCAACCTTTAAATGTCATCTATAATGGGCCACATTTTGGGAATATTACTTTTTTTTTAAATATTGGAATCAGATAGACTGGTGCCTTTATTTTATTTATTTATTTATTCATTCAATTTTTATTTAACAAATTTTCGTCCTGAGGGACATTACAAATATATTGTCTATAGTGGAGTAAAAACAATGTGGTCAAGCAACTTATGTCTAAAGTGTTTACACATAAATTGACAGCTAGTATGAAAACAGGTAAAAGGGAGTTTTCTTATATAAGTGGGAAGAGAATTCTATTTGAAAATATTGTTATAGGGAAAGCGATTAAGTGAATAGAAAGATAGACTCGTGGGAATTTTAAGCGTATGTCTGTGCATATCTCGCGTGTTAGGAGAATCCACCAGGTATTGATTAAGAAAATTAAGAGGATGTTGAGGATCTCTCAACTCACGACAAAATTCAAGGCATCAAAAGTTTTGTTCAAAATAAAACTTTTGTTTTTCCCCTTCCTATGTTTCAAACCAATGTTTTCAACTCTGGTGGCGACCAGAGTTGGAAACGTTTAGGATTAAATTTAGATTTTATCCAAAATTTATCAAATTTTAGGAATAGCACTATTTTTAATTAAAATTGGAACAAGATAAGCAGAGTTCCGACTCAATATAAATCTTTTGTTCTACCCCCCCCCCCCTCATTATAAGCTCCATTCTAAGGCACTTGTTATATGTTTGCTATTTTTTTTGGACAATGGTTAAAATTTGCAACTAGTCTGCTGGTTTATAAACTGATATTAGACAGAATTTGTTCGAAACTATGCTTGTACAATTGAAGGTGTCTAATTATACTGTGAAATTGTTTTTCGTAAAAAAGTTTTATTTTTATTTTTTGTTTTTTTATATTTAATTGTTGAATACTAAACTATTAACTAACTACGTGTCACTAATTAATGACGTAAATTTTTTGTGATTAACAAGATTGCTTGTTGTGTTGTTACGAAACATAACTTTAGCTATGATAAAGCAACACAGGGAGGTTAAGGAGTAAATAAAACCAACGCAGGTTCCAACAGTATATCTGGCGAGTGACGTCATAGAGCGTTTAGGTGGCAACTGGCAATTTGATTTCTTAAATTTTTGTGCTTAATTATTAATTTATCAGAACTATAATTTTGTGAACAAATTTCAGTGATACAGTGAATTAAATTCAGATTTTCATTTTTCAATGTAGTGATTGTATTTAAGTAGTTGCAGATTTCTATGGTGCTGAAAGTTCAAAAAATGAGCAAATCTTACTTCTGATGAAAACCGGAAATTATTTTATGGGAGAAAATTTAACTTTATTTGAGCCGCTCTTACTCAATACATGAAAAAGTTTACATATTAAACACGCAACAAACTTGTATACGGTCGAAACAATTGACAGGCTCGGTGCAGCTCCAATTTAAAAAAATTCAGGGAAGATACACTTTCATTTTTCATATTACACATAAGCAACACAAATAAAACGTATATTAGCAAAGAGAGGTAAACATTAAACAAAATTTAAAAAATAATTGGCTAAAATAAGTTTAACGATATGAAGCAGCTGTTCAGAGAAAAAGTGACGCCACCTTTCGGGCAAAATTGGAGCTGACCAGTTACTGCACCGAGCCCTTTAATTGAACTTGCTGGTATTGTACTTTATATGTATAGCACAGCTAGTTAAAACTGACACTGTGGAATAAAGTAAAGTTAATTAATGAAGTAAAGTTAGTTTCTATTGTAAAACTAAACCTGCGACCCAAAATGTTTAAAATGACTTTCTTCTTTGTCTTAGTCACTTTCTTTTGCAAATTTTCCTTTTCGGCAGTAATCTCGTCCTACTCTTTTTCGTGTATTTTTTCCTCCTCCGACTTCGTCGTCTTCTACTTGCATCCTTCTTTTGCTCGCCTCTCTTCCCTCCCACGTCGGCAAAGGCAATCATCCCGGCATCAGAGCAGCGTGGCGTGTTGAGTTTTATAAGCTGCACGACCCACACCCATACCAACACACTAACACAGGTAAAATGCGAAGAAAGCCTCGGGGGAGCTCATTACTTCTGGCACCGAGATCGAATTGTGGAGGCATCGCGCCAGGGAACCTGAGTCCTAGAAAGTAGGAGGCCTCACATACAACTAGCGCTCGCGCACTTTCCTTTCCCTCACATCACATCCCGGATCCCAATATATATATATAGGGATAGAGAAAGCGTGGCCAAATTTCAGCCATCCTTCTCGGTGTATGTGAAACCGCCCTTAGCGCCAGCCAATGAATGATCCGATATACCGTTCATTCTTCGCCGAGCTTTGATTATTTTCCAGAGTGATGGAAGTTGGTGCCTTTCTCACTTTTTCTTTTCGCCTCTTTTACTCGTGGCAAAAAGGTGTATATAGTATAAGTTAAGGACGTTCTTCTTGTGTGTGTTTTTTTGCTCTCTTTTTCTTTTACATTTATTTATTTTTCTCATTTAGTAGAGACTTTGAAAGCGTCGTAACTAGCTTCTTTTTTCTTTCTTTTGAAACAAAAAGGGGTTTAAAGTATTCTAATCAAAAAGCTTGGGAAAAGGATACCTTGTAGAGATTAAAATTTGACAAAAAAAAATTGTTAAAATAAAAAGAGAACATGAAAGAATTTGGATAATTTTGAAAATGTGACTACAGTTTGCGTTAGTGTTATAGTGATACATAATAGGACGTGTAAGATGGTTTACAATACCAATGCATTAATCGATAATTAATCTAATCGACTATGGGATAGTAACTATACGTTGGGATTATTCGTACAGTAGTAATCTAATTAAATCTACAACTAACGTGTTACTGTTAATCTTCATTAATAATCGCAATCCTTATAAAAAATGTATTAAGTAATCAATTTGAAAATGTGTTATTTCTTAAGCCCATTTTACACTTTTCTTAATCAAATTTCATCGATCCCAACGGTTTTTTACGTCATACACACGTCCGGGCGTGTGTTCGTGCTTTCGGTCAAACAACAAAACACAATAAAAGCACTGAAACGAGCCCAGATGTGTGTACGACGTCAAAAAACAGTTGGAATCAAAGGAATTTGATTGAAAAAGTTTTACCTGTAAAATGGGTTATAATCTACTGTAATTTCAACCTGTGGGTCACGACCCCTTGGGAGATTAGAGGTTTTTCTGAGGAACAGCTACTATTTATAGTATTAGTTGCAATTATAACTTAAGTTAAATTTTATATTCTAAATTATCTATTTTAATGACTCCACGTCTTATTAAAATAGATTTTTATGCAAATGTTTAACCTCGATAAAGGTTTGGAACCTATGATCTAAAGAGATTTTTAATTCAAAGAATTCAAATTATAGAGTGAAATTTTTATCGATATAAAATGAAAATTTTATATCGTAATAAAATTTTAAATTGTAATAATTTAAAAGTTTTTACACAGAAGTTTTACATTGTTACTTTGAAAAGTTTCAAGTTTACAACCGACTTTGTTTATAGAGAAACATTAATTTAGTTTGGTTTTCTTGCTTAATAATTTGTGATAGATAATGATGCTATTATATATGTTATCGTTTGGTGATAATGATGTTAATGTATCTTTTTTTGTTTTTCAGGTAAGCCATTGTTTATTCAACTAGCCAAAAGATCGACAATTGTAAGTTGTTGAATGTTCTTATTTAAAATAGGTGATTAAATGAAGATGAACTATGCTCTTAAGAGTGTAGACAACAGCGCACAGTTGTTAACGAGTTGAATCATGTCAATTTATGATAGTTTCACACATTTATCACGTCATTAATTTTGAAAACTAACAGAATTGTTGAAGAACATAGGCAACTTGAAACCTTCATAGCTTAAGTCATGTTTTTGTTTAATATCTTTTTAATGTTATTATCTCAAAACTGTGAACAAGATAATTAAATTTTAATAGCATTTTTACTATCATTTTAATACGTTATGACAATCATCGATCACTAAACAGCGCTATAATTAAATCTCAACTTTTTATACAAAACGAATATCACAAAATACCAGTAGTCAGAAGAGTTAAATATCTCAATGAGTTTTAACTCTTGCGATATTTAACTCTTTCAAGAGTTGTTGTATATAACATCTTTTTTTTTCTTCATTATTTTGTTTGTTTTCGAGAGATAAAGAGATTCGATGCAAGCATTACGAGTTTTATTCCGAAACGCGAAGGTCTTTTTAAAAGGATTCGGATAGGGTTTTAGGAGCGCAATTTATTCTTAGCTTTAAATCCATTGTAAAGGCCGGATGCGGAAGAACATGCTTATAGTCGTAACACAAGCGCGTGCAAAGGGCGAGTGAATTTCTGCATGGTTTGGAATCTCCGGCTTTCTGCGAGGCCTTATAAAACAACCGACACGATTTATCAATATTGCGTGAAAATCTGCCGTGCAAAGATTGTAATAGCTCTTGGGAGAAATTTATGTGTTCGGCAGAACGCGCGTTTGCTGCTGGAATTTTGATTTTCTCAAGATAAAAGGAAGCGACCGAAACTACTATCGTGTACGGCTTCTGACTCTACCGTTACTCAAACAGTTTTTAATATCGTACGAATCGCTATCAATACTTGCATATCCTGTAGCTAAAATACGCGCTCAAAGGAAACGCCAATGTTTAATATTAGTGGCTTGCAATTATACATGGTATCTTAATGCTGTAGTGGTATTCCAGTTACATAGTGAGGAGGTACCATTTATTTGACATTAAGCAATAATCACGTTGCATTCTTTTGGGAATTAAATACCGAATATTCTAAAAGCGAACAGTCAAGGATGCTTTTTTTTTGTGAAAACAAAATAGCAAGCTGAATTGAGTTTTATATTGATAATTGAATACTGCGAACTTTGTCTAAAGATTTTCTAACACTGAAGCAAAATCAGTCATTTATGACATTTCAAACGAGACTTTTGCATGGAGGATATGGTTTTTTATTTAATGAGCTTAAAAATTTGTATAATATAAAATCACTGGACTATACGTTGCTTTACTCTCACTGTACTATATCAACGTTTAACGTCTTTAACACATTGAAAGATTATGCTCAATTTTTATGAATGCAAATTTTAAGACAAAAAAATCCATAGATATCGTAGTTTAAAAGTTCATATCAGAATAACTATTTAACCTCTTTTATTTAACATACTCCAAGATTGACATGGTTTTAAATCTTTGAACTCTTTATGTTTGGTAAGGTTCCCGATGACCTAAAGAGCTTAAATTTTGAACGTTGGCTGAAGTCGTGGAACATTTTGTTGTATAAAATTTAGACGGATCAATGTCCAGTTAATTCTGAGATTTTGTCACACGAAGGGTCTGTTTTTCCTCGTGAAGTGTTTGCTGACGATATACCTACATTTTAAGCCATTTCAAACCATCTCATATCGTTGTACACAAAGCTAACTGCATTTTTCGGGTTAATCTCAATATTTATTGTACTGCCATGTAATGAAAAATTCAGGAAACGTTAAAGTAGCCAACTAGAAACAGAGCCCTGAGGGAAAACAGTTTGATGTCAAAATGTCATTTTTGGGAAAAGTGTGGCTTATCATCATGTTGCCCTTCATGTATTCTTTTAAATTTTATTTTTACCTAAAAAATGCCGTTATTAGTATTTTTTTTTTTCAAAAATTAAAACTTTCACTGATCAAACGAAGTTTCTTTTTCAATCGACTTCCTATCAGGTAAAATGAAACGAAAAAAAATTATGAAATAAGGAAATATTTTTTTTTTCAACTTCGTTTCGTCTTTACGCATACTAAATTACAAGGGTGTTGTAATTGGTTTACCAAGTGTATTAAGGTGCAAATTAATAACTATGGCTCAGTCATTGAAAAAGAAAAAGAGGAGGAAGAAAAAGGGCGCTCGTCTCCTTCGGATGGAGACAGCTGTGATTTATCGGTGAATTAATGGAACGTGGCGACTTTGTGTGCACTTCTTCACAACCTTTATCCGAGTTAATTAAATTTACGAAAATTGTTTTTGTGCTGATGACGTGGTACTTTAAATGTTTAGCACTTAATTGATCGAATGGAAAAGGTGCCTCATCACCATCATTGCAACTAGGTTGAACAAAGTGTCACGATGCTAGCTGAATTTGTAGAACTACCTCGGGTGACATGATACGCCTTATCGATGTCTTTTTATTACTTTAATCTTAGGTTTACAAATTTTGTTGGGAGTTTTTTGTTTACAAATACGCGATTACTACCAGATGACAAAACATTGTTTTCATGTTTGTATTTTTTTTTCTGAATTGAGGCGCGTGTCTTATTATCTCTTGCCTAGTTATTCTTGTTCAGCAAAAACATTATAATTTTTTACCGTTAAAAACATGATAAAAAAACAAGTACGTCTACCCATTATGGCAATGAAATAAAAATATCTTCAAAAGCAGTGTCTTCAAAAGCAATGCACAAAATTGTGCTTTCATTTTAAAAAAGGTTTTGTACAAACATGTTAGACGTTGTCATGTATCCATCTTTTGTTCCTATAAGACGTCGCATTTAAAAAAAAAAGAAAAATAAATAAAATAACAAAAATAAAATAAAACCAAAAACGTTGACTGACTTTTATCCGGTCAGTCATAGGCAAGTCATCTTTTTTGTGTTGTTTTTTTTTTTAATTTTATTTTTAAAATGCCCACTATAAGAGGTGGGCTTACTTGTTTTTTTGTTGATTATGATTGTTCAACAAATTTACAAAAAAGCTGCTCTGCAGTAATAAGCTTCAGAAACGTCAGACTTGTTTTGATGTATTTTCATCATCTACTATAATAATTCGCTGATGTAAGTCTGTTTACCTATAACTAATCGGTTTAGCATCACCCAATGGCAGTCAACCGCGCGAAATTTCAAAGTTAGCATTCTGCCATTGGATTCAGCTCACTCATTGGTTCCCCAAATAACATACTTATGATTACTGGTATATCTTTTATCATTGTCATTTTTTTATAGTCATTTATAATTAGGTACAATATTTTTGTCCCTGTGATATTTTGAACCATATTTTAATAATCATTTTGAAATACAGTAATTATTTTTGTCAACATTAGTATTTTAGTTTTAAATAAAAATAAATTTAAGTTTCAACTGAAAAAGTTATTTTAAATAGTTTTATTTTTGTTTTCCAGTTTAATTCCAGTTTTATTCAAGCTTTGTGTGTATAATGCTCTTTGTAGCTGATTAAAATTTAGGAAAATACAAAATATTTTTCTTACTGTAGTTTATACAGTAAGTACAGTATGTTTCTAAGAAAACATATTTTTAGATAAATATACTGATGATAAGAAAACATTTCATTTGTGGAAACATGTTTAAAGTTTTGTGAAGTTTATCAAAATAATAAACTGGTTTAATATTTTGTTAAACATGGTTTGTACGGAAATTTATTTTTTTTTTATGTTTTTACCGAAAAAGAATTTTTTTTTACGATTTATCTAAAGCATATTTTGCACTGTATAGTTTTGGTTCTTTACGTTTTGTTGGGTGTCAAACTTGATGATTGACGATTATAACCTGCGTTCATTGCAAAGAGTAAAGTAAGGAAAGATGATAGACCGTACTTTACTAGTTTTTACTAGGTTATAATTTTTTCTTCAGTGAAAGTGATGTTTTTCAAATTGGGTGGTGGAACAAAAAAAAAAAGAAGTAATTTTTGGTTGCCAGTCGATTGTGGAAAGTCCATTGGGTTTGAAAATAGCGCAGCTGTCGAAGACGTCAGGGCTGCAGCTGGGAAGTGAGAGATTGCAAGACCTTTTTCTCTTTTCGATTGTCATTCGAGAACCATTTCTAGCTTCTCTATTTGACTCCGTGCTCTGCACTACCCAATATCTCTCAAATTGTTTTCCAGTTTTCCTCTGTTGCTTTGTTGTATAGTGGTTGTCGCTATTTTTTCTTCTTCGTTCGTGTGGGATGTGTGTGCTTTCACCTTAGTGCTGACCTCTTGTTTTGATGGTTGGTTGCATTTCCTCTCACTCAAAGTTTCGAAATTTTCTACGCACCGTGGACGAAGGAAATACAATTTGCTTTTGGCGACCAAAACCGTGAATTTCCATTCACCGTGCAAAACGTTTCGTGAAATGCGCTTGTTGCTATTCGTCCTTGTTACAACGCCGAATGTAAGGCGAGGGGAAGTTTTATGCAACACTGGACCGCTGGCTTTCTTCACTAATTTAAGCCTAAACGAATGGATGAGATTATGTCTAGTTGAGGTGACGAAGTGTGAACCAAAGCACCACGACTACGATTCGCAATACATTAATTTTAATACAGCTTTAGGATTAGTCTGTGAACGTAACCCCCTTCTCCACACCAGAACTTTAAATTGTAGTAAGTAAATACCATTTTGTTTAACATCTAAGTTAAAAATTTAAAACTTAGGAGGTTCTAATTTTGTGTCATATCAAATTATTTTTGTTAAAAATCTCAATTAACATAGGCTGTTTGCTTAAATGGCAGCTGTGGTGAAGAAATGACAAAATTTCTACAATAAACAACAACAAAAAATATGGTGAATTACGATTAAAATTTGAAGAGTTGAAGAGTTTATCGTTTGTAAATCTTTGATCATTATATCGATGTCAAAACAACTTGTTTTGTTTTTTATTAACTCGGTAATTTCATTCGTATATGAAGCGAAGCAATTGCTTGTTCGCAAGAGAGGCGTTCCAATTAAAATTTCAAGAGCAATCGTTTCCCATTTTTCTGAGAACACTCAAAGCTCTTAAGACTATTCGTCGTCGGTTTTGTTGAGACGAATTCATTCGCGGAGGCTTTGCTTGATCCGCTTCCTTTTCTTCGCTTTTCACTCTCGACACGCCTGCAAATTGAACACTCAACAATACACGTCGTGTAAGCAATGGAATTGGAGGGTGCGTGGTATGATAAAAGAAGAAAGGAGAAGAAGAAAAAAAGAGAACGAGACGAAAACACTCCTTTCCATCATTCGCCACAGTGAGAGAGACAATAAAAAAAAATCCTAAGTATTACCCAACATCCATCGGTCGCAGAATCTCATCTTTGGCGAGATGACAGGCTCATGATAAGTCCCCGCGGCACTACTACTCTTTCCTAAGTCGATCGGCTTTAAATTGGAGGACCCGTAGGTTGTTAGCGGGCGGCTAAGTCTCCAATGCTGATCCCACTCCACCAGCGCTTAGTGAACAGAACAAAAAAACAATGATGATGTGATGGCTAATGGAGAAATAAAAAAAAGGGGTGAAAAAGAAGTCAGAGAAGATGGTGGTAATAGTTCACTCGATAGTCTCTAGAAATGTCAATAATGAAAGTTGATTGATAAACTTGTCGAGGTAGGTGTGCGGAGTTGATTTTTTCAAATTAAAGTCGAGTCGGTTTTAGTTTAACCGGGTTTAGTTAGTCTGAGGTTGAAATGATTCAATATCTTTGAGCGCGTTTTTTTAAGGTTTCCTATGATCTACAGTGCTGAAATTTTGAACATAAGCTGGAGTCGTGGAATATTTTGTTGTGTCAAATTTAGACAGACCAGTGTCCAGTCAATTGTCAGATTTTGTCACACGAAGAGTTCGTTTATCCTCGAAAAGTGTTTGCTGACAATATACCTACATTTTAAGCCATTTCAAGCCACCACACCATTGTTGAACACAAAGTTAAATACTATTTCTTACATATATTTCATGACCTACTTAAAGTGTACCACCTCATTACTTGAGCAGTCATTTATTGTTGAGATTATGAAACCGATCCATCTAAATAAACACCTAACATATTTCAGCCAAAATATTTTACGTGTTTGTTTTAGTAATTACGAGGTTGTGAAAAAAGTTATCAAAAATGCAGTTATTTAATTACTTCGTAAAATAACTTACAGTATATGCAAACAAAATTTACGTATACTTGTACAGTTCACATCTACGTGTACGTAGTTTGTTTTCTTTGTCTATAAGTTTGTGCCCCTTTAAAAACCATATACGAGGTGTGACAATTTAGTTTTCGGAATGCATCTGTACATAAAATATGTAAACATATTTGCATTAGCGGCTACTGTCATCTTCATAGCATATCTCTTCTGCAGCCATTTACCAAATTTGACATTGTTAGCAATGCTAAAAACATTTTTGGAACTCTTTATTCTGGAGTACCATAAGATGTCAAAACCGTCTTAAAATCTTATAGTCTAGTGTCTAGTCCTTCCATGAAAGTTTTGATTTTGGGAAAACATTAGATGTCACAAGGGGATAAGTCTGGTGAATAAAGTAGACGATCCAATTTAGTAATTGATTTCTTAGTTAGGAAGTCCTGAACACACTGTGGCACATCGTGGCTGGCGGCATGCGATGTTCTAAAATTGTATCACTCATTTCAAAACCAAAAGTCCTATTTTACACGTCAAACTCGTTTAATCAAATTCCAACGACTCCAAGTGTTTGTCTGACACATACACACACACTCACACATCTGGACGCGTTTCAGTGCTTTTGCTGTTTTGTTGTTTGACTGAAAGCACCAAAACGTGATCTAACGGGTCTGTAACGTCAGAAGAAAAACAGTTGCAATCGATGAAATTTGATTGTAAAAGTTTGAAGTGTAAAATAGGCTTTACGAACAATTGTACTGTTTTTGTAACTGCTCACTTACGAATGGCTCTTATTGGCTTACAGTTTTAACACGCACTAATTAAAATATGCCCAAACACACATGCACGTGCTTACGTTGTTTTACAGGCGATACTATACTGTAATTTGGGGAAATAAATTGTCGCACCTTGTATCTACTTACCAAATAGACTACCTCAGTTTGTGCTCGCATGAGCAAACAAAACCGGGTTAATTTTTACGAAACTAGTTACTTAAATTTAGATTACACAGGAAACATAAGATATTGAACAGATTGACAATTTTATTAAGAATTCGACAAATTCGTTTCCACTCCCTCATCAAATTTGCTGATTTAATCTTGTTTTTGTTTATATTTACAGTGTCGTTGATGAGAATGGATTGTTGACAATGTATGAAGAAAATTTAATGCTTACACGCGCGTGGTTATGATTATATATTTTATTAATTTAATGAACCTTAGGGCAGTGGTAAAAGAAAAACTAACGCGAGAAGCCAATTAATCGTGCACCTTATAATTGTTTTATCTAGCATAAGCAATCTGACAAATGTGAAGGGTTGCCACTTTGAGGGTTGCCAAGTATTTTGTTAGCTAGTCCATGACATAATTCGAAGCATTTGTGTTTGTCGTGTTGTATCTAATTACTGTATGTTAATCCATGTACTTAATCTTGAGCTCACCAAATTTAGCATTGCCATTTTGTAGTAGCTTATTCTACATATAATGTATTTAAAACAAGAAATAGTTACTTTTATGTAAACTGGGACGCTTCCTTTGAGTCGTTAATGGTTCAGCATAGTGGTGGTGGTGTTGTTGTTTTCAACAACCTGAATTAATGTCCATGCGTATAAACTAGTTTGGTTAGTTAAAAAATACAAACACTTAGTTTATAATTATAATACTGTTTAATACGTTTTTGCTTGTTTTATCTAACCAATGGAGCTTATCTAAAAGCGCCACAAGTGGCTTTTTAGTTAAAAGTACCGAAAAAAAATTATTCGTATATCAGTATTTGATAAGCTGAGTTAGCCCAAGTTTTTATTTTCTTTATATTAGCTTCACTTGTGAGTACGTGAGTGAGTTTATGAGTGAATGAGCTGGAAATTGAAAGTATACTGCGTTTACAAGAGAATACTGCATAGTCCAATGGACCAAAAAAACGCATAAAGCGAGAACCGCATAAGTTCTTCGCATAAATAAGAACTTTAATTAAGTTTAATGTAAACGAATTTTACATTAAACGTTACATTAACTTTAAGTTTAATGTACACGAATTGAATATACAGTATAAATTAATCGAAAATTGAAGGCTTGCCAGGAATAACGTTGTATGTTACAATAATTCAATATTGAGATTATTATGGAAAACTTTGTCTCGTATACGGGGTTAGCTAGTGCTGTCATCAGACAAACTCATACCTGCCTAAAACATACATACAGGTATATCACTTAGAAATTGAACACCTAATATGTGACAATCAATGTGTTGCTGAATGCTTCTTTTGCCATTTACTCAAAACTATGAATTTTTACATGCAACGTTATTCGGCAAGCTTTCAATTGTAGAAATCAAAAATGGAATTAATCAAAACACGCATGAATCAAATATCGAATTACTCAAGGACCGCATAAATTTAAATTTGCATTAATCTAAATTCGCCTTAATCAAAATTCGCATAAATTGAAACATGCAGAAATAAAAAATGAATTTTTTTTTTTTTGCATTATATAGCCTACCGTCATGTACAGTATATTGGTCATGTATGGTATATCACGTACTGTCATGTACAATATATCTGTATATGACAGTACGGTAAATTGAGCGCATTGTTAAAAAGCATTTGCAATGTAGCCTACCGTATTTGTTTTTAATTAGAAGAATTAGCAATGCATTTTTGTAAACCAAATATTAAATTCATTTATTTATTTATTCGATTCAACGCTCAAATGAGCAAAGGAGAGAATTTACATATCACCCACCATAGAGAAGATGGGATTTTTCTTTAATTTTTTTTTAAATGAATACACTGGTTAGTACAATGATTACTGGAACATGTTATAGGTAATTTCCTTGATGTAAATTATGCAGCTTATTTAAAGGTTGGTAAATAACCCGTCAAAAATGACGGGAAAGTTATTTATTCTTTTAGCTCATATTGCTGCGCAATATTCGTTAGTTATGATTCGCATTATTTGTTACAGTTTGAGTTTTTATTTTTTACTTTGTTTTGTTTCGATTCGGTTGTTTCTATAGAAACATAACTGATGTTTATTTTTTATTTTGTTTTGTTTTGTTTCAGTTGTTTTTATAGAAACATAACTGGTGAGGAGGAGGCAGATTTTGCATTTTATAACAATTAGATGTAGTTTTGTTAAAGTGTTACTTTTTGCCTAGGTGATTATAAAAATACAATTATATTAGAGCATGCTGAGATTTTAAAAATATGAGATTAAAGTTTATCTCGAATATCTTTTTTAAAAAAGAAAATAAATGCAAAAATGAAAACTTAAAGGAAAGGAGAGAAAACTGGGGGATAAAAGCTTCTTGGGGTTGGCTTTATGAAAGGTTTTTTTCTTAAAGCCGGGCTAATTTATTTCAGGGCTCAGGTACTTTAACGTTAGGCATATTATATACTGGTATCAAAGGACTTAAAACACTTCATGACGCTTCTAAAGACGCCATTCCTTGGGGAGAGAGAAAAATATAGAGGTAGAAATAAAGTGAAAGACGACAACAACAACACACAAAAAAACACAAGAAAAAGCATCTCAAGATGGAGGTTGCTTTAAAGTTTGACGAAACATTTCATTGCTAGCGTTATAAGGATGATGTTACCCAGCATGCATTGTGTGAGAGCTCATGGTGGTTTCCGTTGCTAAGGAAACGAGAGACTGCGAAGTCGCATGTTGTCGTCATCGTCGTCGTCGCAGTTGCAAAGAATAATCCACTTGTCCTTGAGGGAGGATTTAAAAACAAAAGAGACGGAAAGAAAATGAGGAAGATGGTAAGGAGATGAGATATACCAGAGTAGCCTACCGAAGAAATAGGAGGGGATTCGATAAATAGTTGTAAAAGCTACCCGAAAAAAAACAACTAAAAAATAACTTCAACAACAAGAAGATGAAAAAAAAAATAAAGGAGGAAATCATACACCCAAGTTTTAAAACCCTATATTTTAAAACCCCTATTATTTGCGTGATTTTTATTATTTTTTTTGACGACTTGAGTAAATCAGGGTAATTTTAAGACCTTTTAATTGAAAGTCGACAAACTTAACGCTTTGATGCTCGTGCCTGAAGTAAAAAAAAAGTAACCTCTTAATTAAGGTCGCTATGGAGGTGTAGGATGTTAGGACACCCTCTGGAGTGTTTGCTCGTGGGATCAAATTATTACTTGTTAGCGAGAGATAAGATGAGTTTTTTTTCCTTTCATTCTCATTGAAGATGTCTTTTTTTTTACGTGTATCAATGTCAACAAAACATGTAGTTTTTCGGAAAAGAATTCCCGAGGTGGTTAGTAATCTAGCAAGTTCCTCATTTAAGCATTTTGTATTCACTTGGGTGGAATCGTATCGAGTTTCAAGGGGATTTTTATGACGAAAAAAAAAAGATAGTGGAGGGTTTACATTTTCACTCCTTGTAAACATGTAGACGTGTGTGTTTACGCGATGTTCGATTTTTGGCCGCCTCGATTCTGGTCATCGCACGTGGTTTTTAATTTGGAACATGGCTACCTGAGATGACAAAAACAAATCTCTCGCCTTGGTAACAGATGGAAAGTTATGAACCCAAAGATCAATAGTTTGTTTGAACTAGCTAAACTGGAAAACGATGTTGAAAAAAGAAATCACATTCGACGAAAACGATGTTCAACGTCACCAATACCGCACTCGTGTTTCATATATGAAATATTTTTTCATCGTTTTTCCATTTTTTTGATGTAATTTTTTTAACTTATTTCTGATACAGGGTGGTTAAAGCGAAATACTCAAATTTGAAATGCTGTTCAGTTCAAATTAATTAACTGCGTTTACGGTCATTTATATATGTGAGTTATTTGTTATGTCATGTCTGTCTGTTTGTGCACACATGATGCAAAAACAAATGAATCAAGTTTTATGAAACTTGGTACCTCAATTAGGGGTGGATAAGATTATAGGTTAATGTCTGCATTTTATTAAAAAGTTGAAAAATCGGTCATCTGTGCACCTCATCTTTCAAATTTATGAAATTATGTTTATGTTTACATTCGCGTTGTCAAAAACGGGGGTTGTTTTGTTAGTAATGAAATTAAAGGATTGCCCAGAATAACGTTGCATGAGCCAATTCATAATTTTGAGTAAATAGCAAAAGAAATATTCAGTAACACATTGATTGTCATATATTAGATGACCACTGTCAAAGTGATATAGGTAATTATATATTTCAGCCTATGTATGAAGCACGGTTTTCCATAATAATCTCGATATTGAATTTTTGGTGCTTGCAACGTTATTCTGGGTTCGATTAATGAAATAAAACAAAGTTTATACACTCGCGCTGTTATGGTTATTTATTTTAATTAATTAATATAATGATTAATTATGGAGAGGAAACATGAAATATTCGCGAATGTAGAAAATCCAATAAATTGCAACTTTTAATTCTCTAATTGCAAATAAGCGAAAACTCGCGAATGTTGAGAGTTTTTTTTGTGAGGATTTAGCGTGTTTTTTTTTTCGGATCCTATTAAACTAAACTTTATTCCCCACTGTATAATATGCTTGATGTGGTTTTTTTTTTAAAACCTGTATTAACGTAGGATATCATGATTAATCTCTGACTAACAACCCTTTATAATGCAAGAGATATAATTAATTAAGTTGTTTTTTTTTTAAAGATAAAGAAGCCGCTTTCATCCAAAATATTCATTGGCTTTTTGTTGACGATAAGCTGGGGAACTAAGCATGAAAGATTTCTCTCTCGAAAAGAGATGAAAATGTTAAGTGAACAAAAAAATCAGAAAGTAAAAGACATATACAGAATGAGTAAAAAAAGAGAAAGAAAAATGAAGAAAAGTTACTCAATTTAATGTACATACGTTCTAATTTAATCAGACGACCAGAGACGAACAATGGCTTGCTGATCTTAGCGACGACCGCGAGATTAATTTGGTCCCCAAATGAAGCAAGACGAAAACAAATGCGAAAGCACGTAAGGACTTAAAAGGGATTGGCGCAGTAATTCATTGCGTTTAAACCTCCTGCGGAGTTTTAAAGCCTCGGACCATCTTCATTATCTTTCCACTCTCGCTTTTCTGTCCATTCCACCTCCTGTCACTCACTCTCACTTCCATTACTACTAGCAGTGTTGCTGTTGCAGCTACTACTACTATTGGCACTGGTGCTGGACACGAAGCTAACTCGGTGGAAGTTGGCCAAACTCCTTGGCAACGAGAAGATTAGGGAGCTTTAGCAATCGCATTGTCTTTCTCTCGTTTTCCCTGCAAGCTTTTCGAACATTGCAGGTGTTACTTCCCACAGTAGCCAACACGTTGCCTACTGATGAGAACGAAGCCTGCCTTTGTCTTGACCATTCCAATCCGGAAGCTTCCATAAAGTTTATTAAATGTGTTCTTTCTCGCCTCCAGCCTGGTGAGGTACCTTTTCAACCTCACCAGGACTGAAAGTGAAGGAAAAAAATATAAAGTGGAAAGTATGTGAAGTCTTCACGTACAACCGAGTACGAATGGATATTAGAGACGATAAAAATTAGAATATTGAATTATGTATGAGCGGTTGAATTCAAATTTTATCCACACGAATGAGATGATAACACCACGAACTTTAGGTCAACTTGAACAGATTTTATGGGGTTCACTTAGTGAAATGGAAATTTCACTAGTTCTCTTCGTTTGACCCGAATTAGTTTCAAGATAAACCTGGTTAAGTTAATGGAAATATTTAGGTTATAAATTGATCTTTTTTTTCTTAGAATTTAATGTTAACTGCAGTCTAATGGTAGATAGAATGAAAATATTGGTAAGTTGATACAATGAAATGGATTTTTAGGTTCAGGTTCCAAATTGGGGATGAAACGGTTAATGTGATTTGACATGCAGTATTTTCTTTATAAACTAATGTTTAATTTTAAATTCATAGACTAGAGTCGAAAAAACAGAAGTTTTGAAATGAAAGCTCAGAAATTCAACAAAATTTTAATTTAAATCGCTGAAACCCACACGTGGAAATATATTTTTGACTGAAATATGTTAAATGTTTATTTGGATGGATCGGTTATATATTCTCAACAATGAATGGGTGCTCATGAAATGAGATATTGCACCATAAATAATTAGTGAACTTTATACAGTAAAGAAAACAACATTAATTTTTGCGTACAATAATGTGTGGTGGCTTGAAATGGCTTAAAATGTACGTATTCGTCAGCAAACACTTTTCGAGAAAAAACTGACCCTTCGTGTGATAAAATCTCAGATTTAACTGGACATTCATCCGTCTAAATTTGATGCAAAAAAATGTTCCACGACCTCAACCCATGTTTAAAATTTTAGCTTTGTAGGTCACTGGAAACCTATAAAAAACTAAAATATACTTTGGCCTCACAGTTAAATGAAAGAAGTTAAAAACATAACAAAAGTTTTGAAATGAAAGCTCAGAAATTCATGAAATTTTTAATGTTGTTTTAAGATTTGTGTCGTCTTTTTTATAGTGTTAGTTAACTAACGAAGTGTTGCCATTTTAAAATATTACTTTTCAAGAAACCTATTATTACGTATTGGATATCGATTTTCATTTTAAATCTCTCGCCGTGTTTGTATTTTTAAAACTAAAGTATCCTCAAGTAATGTTTTCAAGCTGGGTTTAGGTTTTATTTCATCTCATCGCCAGAAAATAGAATTTCGGATGAGCTTACGCGAATGAATAAATAAATAAATATTGAAAATTCTTGGGATTTGATGCCTTTGCTTAGCAGTCATCGATCAAACTACCCAGTAAAAATCCAGCTCCATACAATTTTTCACTTTGTTTTTTAACAACATTTCCATTATTTTATTGAATAACTTTTAAACGTCCAACCCCCAAAAAAGCAGGATTCATTTACTAAACAAAAAGAAAAATCTATGGACGAGTAGATAAAAATGGATGAAAAAGAAGAAGAATAAAGAAAAAGTGATAGAAGGGGGCAGATGAAGAAGAAAGTACAAGAAGAAACGTTGGAAATTTATGATTCCCTAGCTCCCTGTCAGAAGCTGGGGTCGCTATTGGCGTCGCGTATAGAGAGAAAATGGGGAAGGGGGAAACGTCTCAAGTGAATTTAGCCAATGATGATATACGTTCAAACCTACCACCACCACCACCACCATGTCAGTCTCGTCCTTAGGAGTCCAAACTTTCATAACCGCCGGGCCCCGAGTATAGACTTTTATGCTCGCAGCGACAACGGGGGATAGCATTGCCGAATAAAAGCGAGTTATTTACTTCACGAGCGCAACCTATATTATATATATACGAGGAGGGTGGTTGGTTTTCTAGCAAAGAACCTGGTTCCGAATTTTCTAGCAGGACTACACAGTAAGCGAGAGAGAGAGAGAGAGATGGAATTAAATGTTTAACGAGCTACGAGTTAAATTTCGCGCATCAAAGTTTATGGTTATTTGCTTTGGGAAATATATATTGCTTTCAGAAGATGGTAACGGGAAAGAGAGGGGAGTGAGTGAAGTTATGTAGCCGGAAATTGTGCATTTACAGGTGCGGATGGAAAGAGTGGAAGAAGTTGATGGTAGGGCTTGTGCCAGAAATTAATGGTCACTGTTACCGTTGGATATCGTGATGGGAATTTTAGGTAGCGCATTAAAAGATGGTGGGAAATACACCATGAGGTGAAATGCTTGTGGTCAGTAGGGTGTCTGGATTGCTTCTAAAACGGTTCGTTGATGAATGGTTATTGCGCAATAAGGCTAAGTGACCAATAGTTAAAATCGTGGTAGGTTCATACGCGAGTGTATTAATTTAATTGCTGTTTTACCTAATTTATTCGTTAACATGGTTTTCAGTGAATAACCGCATTGGTTTTACAGGATTTGCTTTATGCGTCGTAATAGTTGTTGTGTGAGTCGTCGAGTTTAGTGAAGCAATGTAATTGTAATATCCCCGAACTAATATTGTAAGCACTAGTAAAGCCAGTCAAAAATGACGGAAATATTTTTTGTTTTAATTATGCAATCATTGTTTTAACTCATGTTGCTTCCCAGTATTTGTTACAGTAAGACTGACGGTTTTGGTTTAAAGTTTTATTTATTTTAAATTCAAACAACATCATGTGTTGTTTGAAAATTAAATGTACACCACCTGACACAACAATACAAAATAATAGCAGCGCGAATTTAATTTAAGTCATCACTAATAAAAACGTAGCTCGATTTTTCTTCGGCTTTCCAGACTTGTTGCACTTTCCCCCCTGATGACAATGTCCGGTCGCCAGATATTTTATGTCTCCTTCAGGGTGCAATCCACCATCCTTCCGACTCTCAGCTTTGTAGGCCTTACGATTTCTTCGCAAAAATGAACCCTACACAACCATTAACAGTAAATTTTCACTCATATATTTGTCGCACATTTCTTGATGACAATTTCAGGAGGTCAATGGGCTTGTGCACCCTTTTGGGGGTGTCATCCAATTGCCTACCAAGTTTTAACTCCCTACGCCTTCTGGTTTTTGCGTAATTTTTGACAAGGCAGAGGATCCACGTTGCTTTTATATTATAGTAAATACTCGTATACAATGAAAAAAATCCATGTCTGAATAATTTCAGAACGTAATTTGTAAAGTGTCAAAAACGTTTCAAAAATACACGTACAGATTTTCAAATTTGGAGATGTGTTAACTGAAACAACGAAATTCTTGATTTTTTAATAAATATTTGATGGTGGCCAATAGCGTTTATCGTTCCTTGACTATACTTTAAGTGAGGTACGACTGTCCAGGTTCCATGAAAATCGGTTTAATCGTATTTGCGTCATGCGCGCACAAACCAACCTACGTTAAAAGACATGTATAAATGGATTCACTAAGAGTAGCCTAATGCATACGCTCGTACATAGTACGCTATTTGCACTGTTACGAAAAATAAAGTTACTAAGGGTACTATTAGTAAAAGTACGTTTCCATGTACTATGATCGTGCATCAGTAATGTTCTTGCTTTCATCACTATTGTTACGAGTTCGTATCACCAGGTGGAATAACTTCCTATTTGTTTTTTTTCCTCGGGAGTTCAGAACGAGTAAGTAGGTTTTCTTCATGACTATGAAGCAGGATGTTGGGTCTTGCCATCTTACCAAACTAGACTTTTCCAAAACCTCTTTTCCTTGCCACTCACTGGAGGGTCACATTTCTTCTTCGTGCAGTCCGTTTCGATTTTCATACAACGATTCGACGAGTTGCATAAAAGTGAGGACTCCAAAAAGCCTTTCATTGAATAAAAAAGATTTCAGTTCTCTCGGGATGGGCACGTGAAGGTAGGGGTAGGGGGCAAAAGAGAACGGTCGATATAAGGGAATGGTCAAATATTTCCGCTAGGGTTCTCTTCTTTCTTTCTTTCTATTTTTTCTTCTTCTACATTTGTAACCACCATTCCCCTAGTACCTTAATTCTAGAAATGTGATGGAATGCCCCCTCTTTTCCCGTCACTTCTTTTGCGTTTCAACCGCTTCTAGTTCCATTGTTAGAATACCTTGCTGCTGCTTTCTCATGAATTTTTTAGGCAAAACTTCTTTACTCACCCTCTCTTAGTCGGTTTCCCCCTTTGTTCGTTATTTCTACTTCAAGAATTTTCATATTTCTTACTCCGCTGTAGGCATTTTTCTCTGCTTTCCTACTGGTTTTTTTTTTGTATGTGGGAGAGATGATTTGATACTTTTAGGTGCTTAAGAGTGCGAATTTCAAAAATTCTTTTTGAAGTATTACATTACATAGAATAATTTATTCTAGACACACAATAATTCGCGTTCGAAATTTGTAAACGTTTTGCAAATTTGACACACTTTTGGTTTTTGTTTTATTTAAATTTTAATTTAACTTTGATCGTTTTCATTGATTTGAGAAACTTGCGTAGGCCCACTCGAATTTCTACAAATGAAGGGCTTCGGGCAATATTATACATAAACTATAATTTTGTTAAAAAACTACGTTCTTTCATCAAGCTGTCCCTCAGTACCGTTTCTAGCTTGTTATTTTACCACCTCCTGAATTTTCCAGAAAATGGCAGCATGGTATAGAAAATCCTCTTGTTGCTTGGTATGATAGTCGATGAAGTTTCTCACCAGAACGGCTATCCAGAACAGTTTTTAAAATGTGGCTTATTATTGTATTGCCCGAAGCCCTTCAAATGTACGCATGCTAAGTGATAAACTTTTATTAAATTTACTAAAACTAAAGATAAACCACGAAATGGAATTTCACTTACTAAACTCGTTTCGTATTGAAATATTCACTACGTGTGTACATGAAAAAAAATTGAAATTACAGGAATCACTCTTGACAGTTCCTCTTTGAAATTTGCGACAAGTGAAGTTTCAAGCAAATCGTCGTAAGGTCTCAGTAGTGGAATTCCCTTTTCATACTTAAGAACCTGGTGTTACTACTTCATGCATTGCTGCAAACCAACAGTAAAGCTATGGGTTCAGTATCTCTTTTTGCAGAGAAAATTGTTGTATGTCTCATTCGTTGACGACCATCAGTGTATATTCCCAGGCATGAAAGGCCCGGATGTCTCCCAGCAGCATGCCATCAATTATGAAAGAAGTATCTACGTTGAGCCCAGCCAAGTGCTAGAAGCAAAAGAGAAAGTCTCGACATTCAATGGGAGACATGCCCTGAAGGAGAGGGACAACGCTTCTTTTACAGCTTTCCGGGTTTTGTAGATGGGTCTGCTCGTGGAATGAAAGTCCTGCTGCTGCTGCTGCTGTCAGCCCAGCATAATGCTAGCCAAATTTTTGCCGGAAGTTGTTTACCCCTCATGGTGTGTGTTTTTTTTTTGGTATTGTTGCAGATGGTTATGTATTATGTGTATAATGAAACTATGTGTGAATGGTTTGCACACGTTTAATCGCCATGAAGG